>JANHGN010021226.1:12479-24922 GCA_024605025.1 Megaceryle maxima | reverse complement strand
GGGTCACGGGGACTCCACCCCTGCCCTGGGCAGCCTGGGACAGCCCTGGACAACCCTGCAGGGGGTGGAAGAAATTGCTCCTCAGCTCCAACCTCAACCTCCCCTGGGGAAACTCGAGGCTGGTTCCTCTTGTCCTGGTGCTTGTTCCTTGGGAGACCAACCCCCACCTCACTACAACCCTATGCCTGGGTGGTGTTGGGGCAGCGAGAGCTTTCCACAAGAGCTTTGCACAAGTGTGTGATCCCTCCTGGCTCTGGCGTGTGCCCTGTGTGCCTCAGTTCCTCTGAGTTATCCTCCAGTCATGATGCTTTAGGGACAAGTCAGAGTCTCCTTACCCTGGTACGTAGGGTTGATGGCTGCTGTCCTTCTGCCTGTCTCCACCCCGAGCCTCAGCACAAACCTTGGCTCGAGGCTCTGAGGAGCTGTCAAGTGTTTCAGTTCTCCACGCTCAGCCTGGACTGGAGGATGCAAATGCTGCGATTACCCGAGTTAGTGCAGCTTTATATGGTGTGTTTCCAAGGCAACTGGAAATCTAGAAGACCACAAACACACACACGGTCCTCTTCTTCTGAGACCTTATCCTCCAGTACACAGGTAAACACTCGCAGTGACATTTTCAACCTGTCTAAATGCTCATCTGAACAGTCCCCTCACCCGGCTGCCAGCAACCCGAGCGGGTAATTGCTGCCTTTGAAGGCTCTAAACCCCAACCAGCTACACAAACAGGTTTGCTTTTGTTCTTTGAGTGTTTTCCCCCCTACCTTGCTCGCAGGGGAGTGATACCAGCGAGGTTGTGAAACCAAAAAATGAGCATTTGGAACAAAGGAAAGAAAGAAAAGAAGAAGAAGGAGGAAAAAAAAGTAGCAGTGGTTTGATGCTTTCTGAAAAGAAGGTTTATTTTTATTGCCCTAGGTGGGCTGAGGGAGCTGTGCCAGTGGTGGGAGGGTAAGAAAAGTTTGAGAGAGGGCAGGAGGGGAGCTGGGAAGGATGGAGCAGTTATCCTCAAGGAGCTGCTGCTCCTGGGAAGGCTCCTCGGCTTGTTTCCTTTGGGGTTTATGGGAATAACTGTAACCTAAAATTAGGGCTCTGACTGTAATCCAAACTAATCTGCAAGGTGGGAGTTTTCTTGTGGAGTTTGGGGTTCCTTCTACTCTGGAGACTCTCTGTACGGATGTTCTGCTGATGTTTGGGCAGGGGGAGACCAGAAACCAGGGAGGTGACGTTGCTGAAAGACTGGTCCTGGCTTAACACAGCTCTCGGGGACTTTATGGGAGACGTTGGTGTTTGGTTCTTCTCCAGCCCCCTGTGGTCCCAGCTCATCTGACCTTGCAGAGGGAGGTTTGCTGAGCCCGAGCCTGGACCTTTTTGCACAGACTTTGGTGTTTCGCACTGCTACCCTTACTAAAACAGCATTCCAGCTGGTGAGGATCGTGACCTTTCCCCCTCCAGTGCCCTCACACCTACAGAGTTCTCTTTCCTGGGTTGGCTTCGTGAGAAACTGCTCGTTTGGGTCCATAGCAGGGAAGTACCCTGAGCAGGTTCTTGGACTGTGCTCAGATTAAATGAATTTAAATTAAGAGGAGAAGGGCAACGACTCAGCCCAGAGTCCTGCGTTCTGCTCACACCAGTCTTTGCTCCCCTGGAGCGTGGGAGGAGGGACAATCTCAGGGCTGTTGTAGGGTTTGACTTTACTGTTTTTTTTTTCCCTTCCTCTTTCAGAGGGTCTGGCAGTGGGAGTTGGATTCGGGGCTATTGGAAAATCATCATCTGCCACCTTCCAAAGCGCCAGGTAAGCCCCGAACGCTTTGCTCTGGCTACACTGGGTTTTGTGCACGGCTTCACCTCTCAGAGGTTGTCTGTCTGTCTGTCCCACATTGCTACCGAGCCAGGGTGGTTGGAGATGCATCGGCTGAAACTTGTCTGGAAGCATGAGCGCGGGCAGAAAGAGCAGAAGAGTTTCCTATTGCTGTTAGATTTTCCTGGTGCTTGTGCTTTCCACAAAAGCAGCATCCCCACGGGTAGGAGCAGCTGCCGGAGCTGTTGGGAAGCGTGCGGCTGTTTTGTTTTCCACTCCTGCCAAGCAGGGCTACCAGACTCTCTAACTGGTGCTGATAAAGGCTCTCCATCCTCCCGGCATCCCTGCCGTGCCTGCTGCCAGCAGCACCGGCAGAGCTGAAACTGGGCTGACTGGGGGCATTGCTAAAGAGATGTGAGAAGGGAAGGAGTCTGGTGCGAAGCAGGAGCTGGAGGAGCTCTGGAAGAGCTGCTGGCACCCCTTGGTGGTTGGCTGTCAAACAGCACCCTCCTGCCGAGCCTCCTCGATGCGCTTTCCTTTTTTTGTTTGGTTTTCACAGCACTTTCCCTTCACCCTTTGGTTACCAGCCCCACGCTGTAGTTTAGGTGGGTTGGGGACAGGCAGCGTGGTCAGTCTGTGAACAACCTGCCCAGCTCTTAGGGCTCCTGGATGAAAGTGCCATGAAGGACAAGGGGTGATGGTTTTAAACTAAAAGAGGGAGGTTTAGACTAGACCCTGGCCCAGAGAGGTGGTCAGTGATGGGGGACCCATCCTGACAGCACAGGCTGGCACTGGGCGTGCTGCCTGAGACGCTTGGATTGCAGCAGATCCCCTCCAGCTTTGTGGTGAGAAAAGCAGGGTACCCCAACAACACACACTGCATTTCTCTAACCTTTTGAAATAGAAGCCTCTTTACAAAGTCTGCAGAGGCTCTAGAGATACTTGAACAAAAGGACTTTTTTTTTCCTCAGCTGCTCAGTAGAAGTTAAGAAGGCAGAAGCAGCTGGTTCTTTCTCTGTATTTACAACAGCATTAATCACGTTAGATGAAAGGTGGAGCCTGCACCATGAAAATACCAATGCAAATGTAGTCAGCTGTGAAAGGAGACAAAATAACTTCATTGCCATCAATCTGTCTGTCACTGTCATCTGCGGGCAGCCCAAAAATCGCTCGGTGTCACCGCTCCGCCGTGAAGCTGTCTGGAGATATCCGAGAGTAAAATTTTAGGTGGCTAATTTGCATTACTTAGGCTTAAAAAATAGAGGTGGAATGATGTGAGCTACTGTGAAAAATAGAGCTGACTCTTTAGATGCATCCAAAGGGCAAATTGCTCCTTGGCCAACCTGGGTTCTTAGGAGACGCGACAGTCGTGCCCCACCTCGTGTCCATTGCTTTGCAATAGCCTTCTAATCGAGCAGCGGCGTGACTCAGTTTACCTCCTCCATCCCGCTCCTGCTTCCCCCAGGCTGTGACTAACTGCATTAGCACCGAGCTGAGCTGGAGCCGGGGTGAGCTGCCTCGTGGGGAGGCTCATTCCTTCAAACCTTGAGTTGTGCAAAAGTATTTATGAACACTCCGCCGCGCTCGGAGCCCGAGCACGAGATGCAGGCGCCTGGGGGTACGGGTGGATGTTGGCAGGGTTGGCTGTGACTTGTCTACACAAACCAGAGGACCTTCCTTTGCTGACTTGTGCTCGGTGAATAAAGGCTGGCTTGCTTGGGGAGGTGATGCCTGGTTGTGTTGCTTCCAGAGAGTGAAATCTCAACAGGAGCCTGAATTCAGGACCGCAGGGCCCTGGTGGGACCTGGCCATGCTCTGTCCTGAGGGGCTTTGCAATAAGCTGCCTGTTGGCAGAGAGATGATGAGGGAGGAGCAGAGAGCACCAGCCACTCTGCAAACCACCGTGGTGATGTCAGGGTGTTGCAGGCAGCTGGGTGCTGCTCTGGGCTGATGAAGCCCTGGGGGTGAAGCCTTGTGCACCAGCACTGAAGCTGGGTGTAGAAGGATGATTGTGAAACAGTTTTGGGATTCTTGGCTTTCAAAACACCCGGTGCTTTGCATGTGCTGGCATCACCTCTGCCATTCCCACGTAACAAGTGATAGCACAAGAGGAACCGGCCTCAAGTTGCCCCAGGGGAGGTTGAGGTTGGAGCTGAGGAGCAATTTCTTCCACCCACTGCAGGGTTGTCCAGGGCTGTCCCAGGCTGCCCAGGGCAGGGGTGGAGTCCCCGTGACCCCTGGAGGGGTTTCCAAGCCCCCCGTGGAGCTGTGGTGCTGAGGGCCGGGGGTCAGTGGTGCCCTGGCCGTGCTGGGGCAACAGTTGGACTCCCATGATCTCAAAGATCTTTTGCCACCCAAATGATTCTACAATTCAGTGACTCTCTGGGCTCTGGTGGGGTCCTGCCTCTTACCTCTGTGCTTGCAGGAGCCACCAGCCCTCCGGGCTCCTCCAGCCAACCCAGAGCAGCTCGGTGCTGCCTGCCAGGCTCCTGCCAGGCTCCTGCCCACGCTCGTCCGCGTTTCTTTGCTGCCCCCGGGTGTGCAGGCTCCGTTCCTGCGATCTCGCTGCTCTGCTGGTGCCAGGGCTTGTTCTTGGGTTGGGTTGTGAGTTGTTTCATTTAGGGCTTGTCATGAACCCAGTGTATTTGGGGGTGCCAGCGAGACATGGTCCCGTGCCCGGGGAAGGTGGGGTCTCGGTGGTGGGGCTGGATCTCAGCCCTTGCACGCAGGGTGGGTATTGGTTCTCTTGAGCCTTGGTCAGAAAGATGATGTAGGCTTTGTAGCAGTTCAGATGGGGTTTAAGATGACCTAACGTCTGCTTTTGGGGTCTTTGCCATGTGGTGGGGGTGCTGAACTGCTGCTTGTCCTCAGCCAGGAGCATCCCTCCCTGCCGCTGTGGGACAGCCATTCACCTGCCCAGTTCTTTGCAAGGATAAAAACATCACAAAATCCAGTGGGCTGGAAGTAGCAGCTTGGGACGAAGCTGCTTTGGTGACAGAAGAGGAGAAAGATCCTAGTGCCCGGGGTGGAGGAGCGATGCCTGTGCAGAGGAGCTGTGCCCGGCGTTGGGCCTGCAGCCCTGGGAGGGGAAGGTCCCCTCCAGATGTGAGCAGGGAGGCAGGAGCTGCTCCTGGCTGCCTTCCAGGCAGGAAGGTAAAGAGAAGGGCAGCCATGTCTTAAAAAAGCTGCTTTACCTCCTCCTCTTTGCACACTGTAGTGGTGTGGTGGGGGGAGGAAACCCTCCCCACCTTGTGTGGCTGATTTAACAGGAACCAGATGGGATTGGAGCAGCTCGAGATCAAGACAGAGTGAATTTGCACTTCCCCTGGCTGCTCTGGGGCTGCAGGGCAGGCAGTGGGGTGCAGGCAATGGGGTGCAGGCAGGGCTGCAGGCAGTGGGGTGCAGGCAGTGGGCTGCAGGCAGGGCTGCAGGCAGGGCTGTCCAACGCTGGTGTGCTTTGTCCATGGCTTCTCCAGGGCTGGCTGTAGGAGGAGAGGGGCTGGGACAGGGGCAGGTCCCTGCTGCTGGCTGTGCTCCTCACGTTTCCATTTCCTACGCAGTGAGTCGCATGTGTCAGGGGTGGTCTCCCTCTCTCCAGGTTCTTGCAGTGTCTTGTAGAGGACAAAAGCACCCACCAGTGAACCCCGGAACCACCTGGGACCTCTCTTCTTCTCCCCCCTCCCATCAGAGGTCCTTCCTTTGAGAATCAGCACGAGGGGCTGGTTATCCCCATCCGTGTGCCGTGGTGTGAGGACTGGGTCTGGGGGAAGCCAAGGAGGGGCTTGGGTGGGGGGAGCAGGGATGCAGGAGCCTGTTCTGCCTCTTGCCACTTACAGATCCTCTGTGTGCCGTGAGAGCAGGAGGCAGCTTATGCCTGTGCTGTACACAAGGACACAAGAGACAAATCCCTTTTCTTACCCAGCGTTGCTTCTTCCTGTGATTTTCTTTCTGTCAAAGAGGAATTCACCGTAAAATGAATTTCCTCGGTCAGGATTGCAGGGACTCCTGAACAAACCTGTGCTGTACTGCAGGGTGAACAGAAAACTCCTGTAAAAAGCCTGTGACAGCAGTTTTGCTTTTAACAGGGGAAAGGTTTGGGAATCATGGACCCGCTGACCTGAGGAGGTGGATGGAGGGCGGGAGGGAGATGGGGCGAGCAGTGGCAGTGGGCAGTGTGGACCTGCAAGATATGTCCCCAAGTCTGACTTGAACTGAAAAGCCAGAATAAAACACAGAGGGGATTTTACTGCTCTCCTCCTCTCCCAAAGTGCATCGTGCACTTTTAAATCCCCCCCTGCTACAGGACTAGGAAGCTCACGTCCCTCCGGATGGCCAGGGAAGCAGAGATGCCTGGGGTGAGCTCAGGCTCTGGGACCAACACTGGTGGTTTCTGCAGAGCAAGAACCATCCCCATCCCTGTCCCCATCCCTGGGTGCTGCTCCTCTCCCAGCTGACACTAGGTGGTAACATCCATGTTCCCCTCAGCCTGTTCTCAGCAGATTTGAGGTTGTTTGGTGGTTTTGCACTGCAGTAGGACAAGCCCTGGAGTTAACAGGACTCCCAAATGTGGCTTTTTTGCTGGCAAAACGCCTGGCAGAGCCGCTCTTGTCAGGTGCAAGAGAACATTCAAACAAGTGAAACTGATACCGAGTTAAATGCAGTAAATTACCTTGGGCAGATGAAATATAGAAAGGATTGAAAGTCTGAAAAATAAAGTGAAATGTTTTGGTTAAGCTGCGGGTGGTCCGGGCAGCAGGTCCTCCAAGGATGCTGCGGATGCAAATAATTTAGAGAGGTTAAAAAAAAGGTGCTGGTGAATTTTGGTCAAACCTGTGCCTTAGGATGAAGCCAAATATATTTTAGGGGTGGGGTGTCGGGGGCTGCTCCTGGTGTAAAGCAGAGGGAGTTGTGGAGCTGTGTTCGTGGTGATGATGGCAGGTCCCCCTGCGCAGCTCCAGAGCGATTCTTGGGGTTCTTGTGGATCCCCTTTAGCAGCTCTCACAGGCAGAAGGGGAGCTGGTGATAGGGGAACCCCTGGATGTCTCCCTGCTGTGGGACAGATTCCTTCTCCCCTTCAGCAGCACCCAAATCCCACCTAAAAGCTTGTTGCATCCTCTTCCACGGGTTGGGTTTCATCCAGGGCCTGAGCCCAGCTCTCCACAGGCTCACAGGAGGTGACAAGCACCTGGTTTCGTGGGTGTCACATTGAATTTGGACTTGCCCTGCCCCGGCACAGCTCAACTCTCAAAGTGCTTTTGGTGCTGATGGACCATCCCATCAGAGCTCCCACCAGCATCCCACCTGCCCCCTCTACCTCCTGAATGAAAACTCCTGTTTTGGGCAGCTGGGGAGCGGCTGTGAGCGTGGAAGGGATGTAAGCAGCTATATTTTTTTGTTGTCGTTGTTTTCCCCCCCACCCTGATGATGATGGTGATGTTTCCTCCACTGCAGCACAATGGTTCCCATTCATCGGCCCTTTTGCTGGGAATGCTGGTCTTGTTTTGATCTGTTGTGCCCACAGATTGTTTCCTGTCCAGCTTTGGTAAAACAGACAGAAAAGAGGCTTCGAGTTGACAGGCAGACTTTGACTATGGCTTGGAAAATATTATTTCATGGGACAGCCTGTGCCTCCCACGCTGTGTCTCTCGGGCTGGAAAGAAGGAAAAGAGAAGAAGAAAAAAAAAAAAAGGCTTGATTAATGTACGGAGATTGAAACCAGGCAAAAATTTTATACTGTGTTTTCTTTGAATGAATGGAAATCATTGTGGTCTGAGAGACAGCAGAAGACACACTGGGTTTCTCTCTCGTTCGCACACACGCGACCCCCGTCTCTTGCTCATGAATAGATCCACAGTGGAGCTGTGAAGAGGCTGCTGGGGCAGGATCAAAATGTGGGGTCGAATGCCGACCTCTTTATCAGATTGAGGCCATGCACAGAAATACCTACTGGAAAAAAACCCACCTGGATGCTGGCTGAGGTGGAGCTGGATGGGGAATTCCACGTTTCCTCCTTCCCCGGGGTGCAGAACAAAGCCCCCGGTTACAAAACAAAACAAAACTGTTGGAAGATGCTTATTAAGCACCTTTTAATGAGCCTCTCCTGAAGGTAGATGTTTATTACTAAGTGAGAATTAACAAGCAGGGTAGGTTTCTTGAGGGTTTGGGGTTTTTTTTTTTTGTGAATGGTGGGGATGGTACCAAGGTGCATTTTCACCACGGCTGGTGCTCTGGAGAAGAAGATGGTCTGGAAGGGTTGGTGGTACCCCAGGGCTGAGGATCCAAGCTGCTGCATTTCTCAGCGTGGCTGATGAACCTCAGCAACAATGGCTGAAGAGATGGAGGGGAGGCTCCTGCCAGCAGTGGTGGCATCTTCCCAACAGAAGCCTTGGATGCGGATGTTCCAGCCCCCTTTAGAGGGAAGGGGCTTTAAGAGAAGGAACACACACTTTGGGCAGAAGAGGTCTTGGTGCCAGATGAAATGAGGCTGTGTGGATGTTTGGAAACCATTCTCCCTGCTGCAAGTCTCCAAGCTTGGGGGAGAGTGTCTGGAAAGCTGCCCAGTGGAAAAGGACCTGGGAAGGTTGGTTGACAGCCCTCTGAAGATGAGGCAGTGTGTGCCCAGGTGGCCAAGAAGGCCACCAGCATCCCTGTTTGTGTCAGCACTGGTGTGGCCAGCAGGACCAAGGCAGGGATCATCCCACTGGACTGGGCACTGGGGAGGCTGCCCCTTGGATCCTAGGGTCAGTTCTGGGCCTCTTGCTCCCAGCAGGACATGGAGGGGCTGGAGTGTGGCCAGAGAAGGGCTGGATGGGTGCTCCAGCCTGTATTTATTGCCCCGGGTTGGAGGAGAAGGAGACCTCCTCCCAGGTCAGCAGGAAGGTCTCTTCTCTGGAAGCCAGGCTGCTGGCTGCGAGTCCCTCGCTGGCTGTTGGTGTTTACATCACCCTTTGTAGAAATAGTCTCCCCTCCTCTTGCCTCTCGCTCCTCCCTTATCCCTTACCCAAGTGTCTAGACCGAGGAGGGGTTTTGGATGATCTGTAATACTTCAAGACACAGCTGGCCTCCCAGACACCAGCTGGCTCCATGGAAAGTCTGTGTAACTGTGGCTTCCTTCTCTTTCTGTGGTGGCCACTGTGTCTGCAGAGACAACCTGAAGGACAGGGGATGCCAAGAGCAGCTCCCACGTGGAGCTTTTTGGCTTTTCACCTCCCCAGGAGAAAGCTTGGTGGGGAGCTGCCCAGCCCTTTCCCCTGGTGTGCTGTTGGCCAACTGAATGGTTTCTGACTGAGCTATGGCTGGGTGCTGCAATGGCCCAGCAGCCTGTGGTGGCCCTGCAAGAGCAGAAGGCTTTGCATTTAGAACCCATGAGCAGCAGCTGCTGGATGTGTTGTAGCGCTCCCCGGGGACACCCCCCACGCAGTGCTGGAGGTGAGACACTCGTGGGCTTCAATACAACCACGTTGGGTGTCTGCATCATCCTCTGGTGTTACGCAGGAGGTTGTCTTGGGAGGCTGCCCAGAGCCAGGGAGGACCACAGAGCGGTGCTGGCGCTGGCCCATGGTGGTCCAGGCTGTGAGTGATGCTGGCTGGAGGACGGGTAGCGATGCAGAGGATGGGTTGGGAGGTGAGCTGGGTCTGGCAGGGCCAGGCTTGTGTGACCATCTGCCCTTGAACGTGGTCCCCGCTCCCTTCCCGGCCCCAAAACCTGTCATGGTGTTCTCCAGGACCTTACCGCAAAGGTCTCTCCTGCCCAGCTTTGATCTGCAAAACGCACCCCTACAGTTCCTGTTCCTCTTAGACTAAAAGAAAGAGGGCAAAGTAAAAAGCAGAGCAAGAAAAACCCCATTTTCCCTGGTTATCTTATCGAGATAGTGCCAAACAAAGCTCACTTTGAACAGCAGGTTCGTCTTTGCAGCCCCAGTGGCTTGTTCTTCTCTTTAGCAGCCTGGTTTAAAAATAAACCTTCTGAGGAGGGGAAGCAATTTGAATGAAGACATTGTTACTGTACACGACACGATAATAGGGCCCTTTATAGCTACAGCTGTTAGTAAATTGTTTGGTTCCAGGTTTTGGGGCTGCATAAAGGAGCCGCTCCGGTGCTTTCGTGCTCTCCCCCAGTGTGGTTTTTAACAGGGGAGAGGGAGGAGGAGAAAGCATTTCAGGACTTTTAATTTTTCTCTTAGCTAAGGATCCTCATCAAGGATGCAAAGGTGGACCCGTGGGACTCTTTCATGAGCCCTTGGATGTGACCCTGCCCGAGATCCCTGGGGGTAGGAAGGTGCTGAGCTTCGTCTCCACGTTACTGCAGGTGCCTGAGAGGATGTGTGGAATGTATCTGTATATTTATCCATAGGGATAGCTGGGCTTTGGTTCCCTTCAAGTTCTTTTCACCCCCTTTCAGAGAGGCAGAAAAGGTTCTGTATTAACCACGCTCATCCTTCTTCCCTTGCTTTGCTCGTGGCTTTTGTTTTCTGAGAGCAATGGGGAGCCGAGTGTGCCGGTGGCTGCCTGGATCTGGAGGACAAGGCAAGAAAAACCCTAAAAAAATACCCTTTTAAACCATTTTCCCCACCCTAGTTCTTTGCACTGAGATTTCCACAGCACGTAACATGATTTTTTTGATGTGAAACCTGCTTACAGTTTGAAGACTGGTACGAAGAGGAGGGCTGGTGGTTTTGCATGAAGCTATAAACATTAATTGGCAGATATTACTGGGAATTTTTATAGGTAGGCTGTAATCCCAGCCCTGCTTTTAGACCACCCAGCTTCTATGTCTGTTTGATTTAAGGAAAAAAAAAATAATAATATTTTAATAACCTTTTTAAGGTTCTGTATCCCCTCCAGCTCCTGCCCTACACGAGATCAATGCAGCCACATTGTTAAATCCCACTTTATTTCTGGGTGTGCCTCTGTGAATATGTAAAAATGTAAATTATCTGCAGCCTGACGCTGTTTAAAGCAGAGTTAACGAGGTCTTACGTGAGGAGGGTCTTATGGTAGGTAAAAATAGATGCTTCTCATTTGTAGGGTCTTAACCGAAGCTTCTGGGTGATGGTTGGGGTCAGAAGGTTCTGCCTGAGGCTCCTCAGAGGCTGCTGGGGAAGGATGTTCTTGGGTTTCTGCTTGAAAATGGAGAAGTTTCTGTCCAAACCATCACCCTGGGGAGGGGGCTCTGGTGAGGTGTGAGCTCTCTCAGTCTCCACAGGCCCTTCTTTTTATAGCTGTGGTCACTCTGCTTGTAAGAGTTCGGTGGGTGCCTCGGAGCTGGGGGTCTGCAGGGCTTGGGGTGGCCCCTACTGATGCTGAGCTCGTCTCCAGACATGCTTCTGAGAAAGGAAAGATGCTGAATAACAGCAACGGTGGGAGCCCTGCAGCTCTGCACCCTGCTTTCTAACACTGCCATCCTCTCCTTAGGGGAAACTGAGGCAGCGTGGGCAGAGGGAAGCTCATCGCAGGGGCTGGGACTCTCCCAGGGCTCACCCACCCATCTGCAGCCAGATCATCATCCCCTGCCTCAGGCTGGGTTCCACCTCCCCTCCTGGCTGGGCAGAACTGGGAGCCACCCACCAAGGGCCCATTTGTATGCGGGTGATGTCGCCAGCATCAGACCTGGGAATATTTGGGTCTTGGGCAGGAATTGAACCCCAGTAAATACGATGGGGAAGCGATGGTGGGAATGGGAAGCGATGTCTCTCTTTGTCCATTTGCAAGTCTCTGTTAACTTTGTAGCTAAGTTGACCATAACTGCACGGGTGGAAATTTGCCTGGGCGATGGATCCCGCTTTTCATCGAGCTCGTGATGGGACAAGGGCCATCGCTCCCAGCTTGAACCTCCTGCAAAGGGCCTTTTGCAGGGAGCAGCTCCTGTCTCCTGCTCACGGTGCTGATACCAGCCGTGGAGAGCTGGAGCCGGGCAGGGCTTGGCCAACGCTGGCCAGATCCTGCACTCGTGCTTTATCTGGCAGCAGGAGAAAGCGTTGAGGTTCCCAGAGCCCTTCCTGCTGCGTGGCTCAGGTCAAAACATGGGAGAGCAGTAGGAGAGGAGTAGGAGAGGAGTGGAACGTGCAGAACTCATGAAACGTGTCTTTGTGCCTCCCCGATCAGGGGAGATGTGAACTTTTACCCTGTGCGTGAGTCTGAGTCATAAATCAAACAGCTACATAAATAACCAGGCAGATAAGAATAAAGATTTTAAAACCCCAGAGGAATAAATAGTCCCTAGACAATGGGACCCCTCCGTACGATCCGGCGGTAGATACGCGCCGGCTGTAGCACAACCCTGACCCCCAGCCAGCTCCACGCAGCCACGGTTTCTATCCCTGATCACCTGCCCTGGCTGGCGTTGAGGTTTTGAACTTGCTCTTGGTGGTAGCTGCTCATGTTGGGAATGGCTGGAGGGAAGTGTCCAGGCTTGTGTTCTTTTGGCTGAGCCCCTCCTGGCTTGGCTGGGATGGGGAGAAGGTGCTCCAGCCCCAGGGGGCATCCAGACCTGCCTGGCACCACCTGGTACCCGGAGTGGTGAGCCTCACTTTGTGGGATCTTAGAATCTCAGACTGGTTTGGGGGGGAAGAGACCTTTCAAGGTCATCTCAGCAAAGTCCCTGCAGGGAGCAGGGCCATCTGCAACCAGAGCAGGGTGCTCAGAGCCC
>JANHGN010021225.1:13168-24792 GCA_024605025.1 Megaceryle maxima | reverse complement strand
CTTCCTTCCTTCCTTCCTTCCTTCCTTCCTTCCTTCCTTCCTTCCTTCCTTCCTTCCTTCCTTCCTTCCTTCTTCCCATTCTGTTCCAGTCCATTCCCTCCCCTGCCTTGCCCTGCCCTTTCATCTCTTCTCATTAATCTTTCTCTTCCCATCACTCTTGTGTTCCCAAGAAACCATATGCACAGGTGCAGATGGAATATAGTTTTGTGATGCATCAACCCTCTTAATCCTGCAAACTTCACACTGAACCCACATTGACAGTAAGGAACAATCCTTATAAGCTCCATGTATACAACCTTTTACATCTTGGACATCTGTCATGGTGGAGAAATTCTAATTGAGAAAAGGAGCTATGAAGATGAATTCTGTTTTGTCAGTATATAGATTCCCTGGATTAATTAATTCATGAAGTTTTAGACTCACCAATTACTTAGCTCACTGTGGACTTTATGGATATTTAGGATTTCTAATAGCTACAACTATTAATTTTGGAATATTTTTACCTTCCAGTTTTTCCAATATGTATCATGAGTTGTGAGGCAGGTAAACTGAGATGCTTTCAGTAGCACTGGGTAAGCAGAGATAATTCAAAATGGACATATATGGATAAAATTGCATAATTATAACGCTGAGTATATAAATGTACAGGTCATTCATTTACTTTGGAATTAAAGATGCTTAAAATTTGGTATTAGAAAATTCTTCTTATTAATTTTAAAGCTTTCCTGAACTGCTTAAATCTCAAAATTTCAGGGATGTTTGGAGACAGGTTTGGATGTAATTATTTGTGTATATGGAATTATCTACACAGCCCTGCTTGCAATGAATCAGGCACCCTTCAACCTTTCTAAATCTATTTCAAAATGGAGAAAAGAAGCCCACTGAAAATAATAAGCCTTCATAAAATATATAGAGAAGAAAATTAACATAAAAGGCTGAGAGAAGTGCAATCATTCTCTTTGGAAGAATGGAAACATAAATAAAGGCATTATGCTTCCCAACATAAATTGTATTTACGAAATATGGGTGTCAGCAATATTACACAGTGGAGAATATAATAATGAAGATAAGTATACATTCTTCGGATGATTTTCAAAGGCCATTAAAATCAAATAAATGTCTTTATGTCTGCACATCATCACATGGTACATCTACATTTATGCTCTTTGCTGTATATTTTCTAATAAGTAAAAATATAAGGATGAAGAAAACAAACAGATAAATAACCCCCCCAAAACAGCATCAAACCCAAAACTGAGTGTACATTACATATGACATTGGTAGCTTTGGCAAGAAGACCACTTTAAAACTTTTTCTGTGGATTTCAGAAGACTTTTTTTTTATTTTCTTTTTTCCATTTTATGGAAAAACACAGATCTACTAATTATACAAATTATTTAAAAGCTATGTTGGCATAAAAAATGAAGGACTTCTTATTAGTACATTGTTAAGACCTATGTAAAAATACTATCAAACAGGGGAAAAAAAAAAAAAAAAAAGACTTATGAGACAAAAAAAGGTTATAAGAAAAGAATAAAAAAAGGAATACATGTTTCTACATTCTGACTTCTGGTGGGACTTAGCATATTTCATTTTATCTGAAATATTTACCATTTGACATGTTTATTTCTTTGTCATATTTTAAGTTACTTAATTTCAGAATCACTGATATAAGTATTTACTTTCTATGAGAAATTATGGATAATTAGTAATTCCTGAATTCAGACTTTAAATGAAATCAGAGTCAACTTTGGATTTTGGTTGAATGATTTTTGTTGATACAAGTTTTCTAATGCACCTAACAGGCATTGTTCCAACAGACTTCATGTCAATCAGAAAGTCTAATTTTATTTTAGTAAGAGAGGAAAAAATGGCCCAAAGGTACATAGGATTTATTTGTGCTGTACTTGTTTTCTACTTCGATGAGAGTCTTATTGGCCCCAATCAAAAAGACAGATTTGTAATCTGGAAAAGAGATAATAAATTTAGTAAATAGAAGGAAAAAGAGATAAAAGAGATGGTAGTGGTTTTCAGGCCAAAGCACACTCTTCATCTTTTTCCACTGTATTTCACTGAATCTGCAGGCATGGATGTTAACTTCTTTCTTTCTTTTTCTCATTGAACACATTGCATTGCATTAAATACGTATAAATCAATGTCAGTTATTTGAGAAGTTTTTTTTCAATTTTTAATTACTTAGAACTTTTTAATTCTAAACTTACTGAAATAAAATCTATTGAAGCTCTTTCTGTCCTATTTAACTGTTTTGTTTTCTTCCCTTTTGTCCTCATCAATAAACTTTTCCACTTAATATCTTATATAATTGCATATTCTTTTTTACCATTCTTCAAAGTGTGTATTAAAATTTCCTAATCTCTCTGTATTGAAACTATGACATAATCTCCATTTTTTTCTACTTAAATTTTATATGTCTTCTTAGATGTCAACATTTTTCCCGTCTCATTTTGTATAATATGCTTGATAGAGCCCTGTAAATCCACACTGAAAGGCTGTTTCATTTTATTTTTCTGGGAGCAAACAAATTCTTGGCAGAATTTAACTGCAAGCCATTTTTTGGAACCATATTTTGTCTTGTATATACTACGGAATTTCAACAGATAACCCACAACTTTTGAAGCTAACCAAAAGCTTTTTTTTCCTGAGAGGATTATCTTAAAAGTGACATCAACTGTTGAAACTAATAGCAAACCCACCATTTTCAGTATTGTGTTGTTCATATTACTTTTAGTTTTGTTTTACAATTCTATTATTAGAAAATTCCAGATGAGCAGGTTAAAAAGTGTTGGACTCTGTTCCAGAAAAATAATGGAGGTCCTAATCCAAGCTGCAAGGGTCACAAAGGCTGATTTCCAGGTCATGTTAATAATTCCCACTTGAGTGGAATGAAGGTTCACATTGGCAGAGAAGCAGACTCTACATTGTATGCTAAGAGCCTTAAAGGACATAACTGTGAGTGTATTTCACTAAAAGAGAATTATAAGAGTTCTGCTTGTCTTACACACAGAACAGACAGGGACTGTGTAAACTATTTGCCTCATCATAATTATGTGACACAGCTCTGTGTCAAGACCTTAAGAATGGTAAAGGAAAACAAAATATTTTTAATGGGCAACTGATATTTTTAATAAAGGATTTTTTTCCAGGATTTGTGAAGGGATAACATACAGAAAACTATTAATTTTCAAAGATTGCTCTTCTTTAGGCTGACTTCAATATCATTCTTAAATATGTAGATATTAAACTGAGTGCAGTGATAGTCTGAGGAAACAGCTTTGGGTTCTTTCATTCTTTCTCAGTGTGTGGTAACTTCATGTCACAACATGTTGCCTTTAACTTCCAAGAGTAGAATTTGAACATTGACCCACCCACCCAAATTACACCTCCTTGGGAAGCAGCTGCAACTCCTTGAAAGTCCAATCCATCTCGCTTCTAATTCTTTCACCTGGAGTTTGTCAACAGAGTGAAAATTCAGTGAAATAAACAACCTTTTACAAGCAGAATATTGCTCCATAACTGCAGAAGAAACCCTACACAAGAAAAGATATTTTAGCAGAACTTTTAAGGTATCTACATTCCCCTCAGGCTTTATAATTCAGAGCTCAACATTCTTGTATCTGGAAAACAGTGCTTTCAGTGACTTTTCCCATTGTGGTAATTCATTTACAGGCTAAGGACTCAAAGGCCTTCAAAATTCAAAAATCTTAATTTTAATAGCCCTGTTTGACTTCACATCTTTCTTCTATTACTCAATGAAAGCTGAAGTAAACATGATTATTACACTGATGCTGTTATTCTTCTGAGCATCTGTAAAAGATTGCTCATTTTCTTCCTTCTTGTGTACATACAGGGCACAACTACATCTTGTTCAAATCATTTCAGTCTGGAGTGCACCAAGAGGCTTTAACTGACCTGACCAACCTATAACCACTTTTCTCTTAAATATGTCTTTGCTTCTTTCAGGGGTTTAGTATTGAAGGCCAGCTCTGGTAGGGTACAGCTGCGTCACCTTGTATGAGACTTCTATAAATATATCTAAGTTGCAAGAATGATCAGTGACAAGTAGAAACTGATATATTGTGGAAGAGCTGTGAGGTGTCTTCCCTGGGCCTCCATCCACACATGTTGTTCCTATTGGCCTAGGAGCCACATTTAGGCTCAGTCCTTGCCAAAGGCTATGTCACAGGTATGCTGTGCTGTGCTTTGTTTCTTTCTAACCCTAAACGTGCCTTGCTGACTTCCTCGCTTGACCTGCTTGGTCAGTGAAGACTTGTCTGGTGATCACCAGGTACTGAGCTGACCTCAGTCACTGTTCCCAGTCCAGTCCTACTCTTCTAGTAGGGTACTATCAGATTGCACCCCTCAGAGCTGCTGCTTCTCACCCTTGGCTTCCCTGCTTTTAAGGGCAGCCCAGCCTCACTACTCCCTGGCAGACAATACCTAAAATACTTTCTCTAAGGTGTTCTCAAAGAGATAAAATCGCCAAGATACAATGTCTATGAATAAGAAACAGGAAATCAATCACACTGTATTATTTAATAAGCTCAAGTCCAAATCTATTTCATCATTTTTTTGAAAACACTTGATAACCACTGATGAGGTGGCCACAGTGAGGTTTAGTGAAAACTACAATGATTTTTAGGGTAACCTTAGTTTGATCATATTTACATGTTTATGCTACCAGATAATTTAATTCTGCATTGCTAAGCTTTAGAAACCTGAAATTTACAGCAAGAAGAGTTGACTCCTTATGACTTTGTTGATAAGCAGTATAGTCACTATCTGCTGATGAACAATTATCTGTTTGTGCAGTTAAGACATCAAGGACTTTTATACGCATAGATGAATGCACTTTTTCAGAGTGAAAATAGATACAATAGATACAATGTTACATATATACTTATATATTCTACCTACTTGTTGTGCAGTGTTTTTTGATAAATACCTTTCAGTTCATGAGAGCAGAGTATCCTATCCAGTTGCGTTTGTTTTCTGATTATTCAGGTTGTAATAATTCTATAGGTAAAAAACCTCTTTTTTTTCTTTAAAGTCATGGGTTTATAGAATAACTAAGATAGAGAGGTACCTCAGGTACCTTTAGTCCCTTTAGTCAACTTGCTTCACTGCTTGACTCAACTCATGGGGAAAAATGTTTTCATTATACCCAGTCTGAATTTCATCTCTTTCAAGTTATTCCCATTGTCCCTTGTAAAGTCACCATGCACTGCTCTGAGAAGCCTATCTCTGTCCCCTCGATGACCTACCTCCCTGTAGAGACTATGTAGCTTCCCTTAGTTCAGTCTGCGACTTTCTCTTCTCCATTCTGAACAAATTGCAGTCCTTCAGTCTCTGCTCACAGGGCAAGTGCTCCAGCCACAACCATCATGAGCTGAATTCACCCCAGTTTACTGGTTTTTTTTCCTGTATTTCAGGACCCAATCTGGGATGTAATATCTCACTGTGGTCTAATGGGTGCTTAGAAAAGGGTAAATCTCCCCTTCCTTCACCAACTGACTGTACTCCTATAAACACAGTCTTAGATGCTGTCTTGGCTGCCTCTTCTACTTTATCTGTCTTTACTGCCTGGGTATGCTGCTTACTGTACCCTATGGCCCCCAGGACTTCTTCCCCAGAACTGCTCCCAGTCCATCAGTCCCCATACTGTATCACTGTCAGAGAATCTTTCTTCCTGGGAGCAGGATTTTGCATTTGTCTTTGTTGAATTTCAGGAATATCCCATACCTCCAGCCTGTTCATGTCCTTCTGGATGGCAGTCCTGCTCCCAGGAGCAGGTGTCCCCAGTTTGGTGCTAATTTGCAGGTTTGATGAGAGTGCATACCGAGGCAAAGGAAGCAAAATGTTCCTCAGCTTCATATGTCTCTATTGCCACTATCACCTGCTCTATCCAACAATGACAGCACATGTCCAGCTGTACAGCCTTTTACTACTAATGTAGCCACTGATTATCTTTTTTTACTTTGGCATCACGTGCAATGGTTAACTCCAGCTGAGTTTTGGCTTTTCTATGTGCCTAAGAAACATCTCTAAATTCTGCTTTATAGACTGTGTCTGCTTTCACCTTCCATATACTGTTTGGGTTTTTTTTTTTTGCAATCATGCTTAGTCATCATGATCATTCAAGCTCTTCCCCTGATGTCTACTTGAATTTCCTGAGAGTTGATGTGCACCATTCTTTTTCTTGGAGGATGCTGTCCCTAAGGGCTCACCAGCTTTCTTGAGTCCTTTCAGAGCTGCCTCCATGGAACGCTGCTTGCTAGTTTCCTGCATAAGCCAGTCTTTTTTCCTGAAGTTCATGTATGTTATCACTTAGTAATTTAAGTACCACAGTGAGTGATGATGCACAGAGATCTCTGTTAATTTTTACAATAAAAAGTTTATATATTCTCATTTGAATACATAAAGTCAATCTTTATGTCTTACATGATACCAATGAATAAATTAGTGTTTCTCTAAACATTTTAGGCACTATGTATTACACAATTATTTATATAGATCCAACAAGGATCTTGGATTAGAACCCCAAGGTTTTAGAGTTATCCCTAAACACCTCAAAAGAATCATAGAATCATTTCGGTTGGAAGAGACCTTCAAGATCATTAAGTCCAACCATTAACCCAGCACTGCCAGGTCACCACTAAATCATGTTCCTCAATGCCACATTTACATGCCTTTTCAATACATCCAGAAGATTGTTCCAATGCTTTACAACAGCTTCAGTGAGGGGTTTTTTTTCTAATATTGAATCTAAACCTTTCCTGTCACAACTTGAGGCCTTTTCCTCTTGTCCTGTCATTTGTTACTTGAGAGAACAGACCAACCTCCACCTTGCTACAACCTCCTTTCAGGTAGTTGTAGAAAGTGATAAGGTCTCCCCTGAGCCACCTTTTCTCTGGGCTAAACAGCCCCAATTCCCTCAGCCATTCCTCATAAGAGTCTAGCACTTCAATGTCTTTGTTGTAGTGAGGGGCCAAAAATGAAAACAGTATTCGAAGTGCAGACTCACCAGTACCTAGTAAAGGGGGGCATAATTTTCCTAGTCCTGCTGGCCACACTGTTTCTGGTACGAGCCAGAATGCCATTGGCCTTCTTGGCCACCTGAGCACACTGCTGGCTCATATTCATCTGGCTGTTGACCAACACCTCCAGGTCCATTCCTGACAGTCATCTTTCCATCTACTCTGTCCCAAGCCTGTGGCATTGGATGGAGTGGCTGTGATCCAAGTGCCAGACCTGGCACTTGGCCTTGGTGAACTTCATACCATTGGCCTCAGCCCATTGAACCAGCCTGTTCATATCCCTCTATAAAGCCTTCCTATCCTCATGCGGATCAACAAATTTACTTAACTTGCAGTTATCTGCAGACTCTACTTCAGCTTCCTTTGATCTCCTCATCAAAATCACTGATAAAGATGTTGAACAAGCCCCAGTACTAAGCCCTGGAGAAAACCAGTTGTGACTGGATGCCAACTAGATTTAACTCTAAACACCAGAACTCCTTGGGCCTGGCTATCTAGCCAGGTTAAAAAATAGATTTAATTTCTATTAAAAATGAACTAGTTGAAGGAATTTAATGAAGGTATTGCTATATTAGCATCTGTAATGACTTTAAAAGTTCAAAATTCAATTTTCAAGTTAACAATTTAGATCTTTTATAAACCACTTCTGTTTTTCTCCTTTCCTACTATCTCATTGTATGCAGATTTTGGGATTGTTATTTAGAAGAAATATTCAGAAGTAGGTGGAAGATGGATTGAATTTTAGCCACTTATTTTTTATTTTCTTTTAAAATTAAAAAGATCTTTTCCAGAGATGATATGTGATCTGTAGGACTTGTCTGAGACCTGTGTGGTAAATCACATGCAGCACTGAGAACACATCATTACTACTTCATGTTCAAAGACAAATGAAATCTTACTATTAGTGGACTTCAGCACCAAAGTAACTTTAAAGGCTCACTTAAGTGTACAATATCTTCAATAATACGGAAGCAAAGAATAACTAAAGATGCTGTTGATTAAAGGAAAGATGGCACAAGCAACTTCTCTCTATATTATGGTGGTCTGTATATCTTAATTGAAAGGAAAACCTTCCAGCTATTCAAAGCTAGTTTGAAAGACTAGCCTAAAAAAAAGCCAAAGTAGAGGCATTATATTATTACAGATGAGAATGAATGACATGTACATATGTTTATGTACATTTGTGCATTAGACTTCTTAAAAATTACAAGAAGCAGAATCCAGATCTTCTACTTCTTATATGAATTCCTTGCCATTTAGGAAAAAAGAATGTTTCATTTTCTTCCATCCTGTTGTTTTCCATGTTCTGCCTGTATCTAGTTTCTGTGGTTAAACACCATTTCTTAAAAAGTCGTCTAGGCATGTCATGCAAAATTGTTGGCCATTCTTTGTTTCAAAATTCTGTTTTCAAACCTTTGTAAAAACAACTTTCAAGTATATATTTATTTTAGTTTCTTGTGCTGGTCTGTAATGGAATCTTGATGAGCATCTTGGTTAAGCCTAGGGAGGAAAGTCGTCTTCATTTGATCTTCCACGTAGATAGAATGCATTACTTTGAAAAAAAGAACATAATACAGTTTGCGTACTTTGTAGACTGACTTCCTATTTTACATCTCTATAATTAAGACTGCATTCAGTTAGTGAAAAATACATTATAGTCAAGAGTAAAACCCAAGGAAAGAAAACAGTAATTTTCTAATATTAGGAAAAACTAAACAGTCTTTAGAAAAGTTATTCAATACTCCATAAGTCAAAGAACATTTTCTCATCTTTATGCAAATTGTTTAGTA
The DNA here is from genome assembly GCA_024605025.1 of Megaceryle maxima. Taxonomy (NCBI): domain Eukaryota; kingdom Metazoa; phylum Chordata; class Aves; order Coraciiformes; family Cerylidae; genus Megaceryle; species Megaceryle maxima. The sequence goes on along the minus strand of JANHGN010021225.1, from coordinate 15,947 downwards.
TCTGTATGATTCAGCAAATGATCTCCTTTGTTACTAAAGTTATAGGCTTATTATGGCTAATCAGCTGTGATTGCAAGATCATAGCAAAAGTTTTGGCAGCTTGGCTGTAGGCATTTTCATGGAAAATTATTATTCCTGATCTAAACTTTTAATTTAATAAGTATTGGTAACAAATGGAAGATCTGTAGCTCATCGGGGTTATTTTGCTTGCTACAGTAAAAGGGCATTACACTAAATTGAACAGAGAAATGTCTTCAAAGTTTGAGCAGAATTTAACTTCAAGAACACAAGAAAGGCCAAGGCCCTCTTGGAATTAATTATGGCATAGGAAATAAAAGAGAACAAGAAGGGCTTCTTCAAATACATCAATGGTAAAAGTAATAGGGAAAATGTGGGCCCACTGCTGAATGAGGTGAGAGCCCTGGCAACAGAGGATACAGAGAAGGCAGAGCTACTGAATGCCTTCTTTGCTTCAGTCTTCACTGCTAAGAGCAGCCTAAGGAATCCCAGACCCTGGAAGTAAGAGAGGAAGCCTGGAGGGAGGAAGTTTCTCCACTGTTTGATGAGGATTGGGTTAGAAAACACTTGGGTGAACTGAATACACACAAATTCATGGACCCCAATGGGATACACCCACGAGTGTTGAGGAAACTGGCTGGTGTTTTTGCTCTACCACTATCAATCATTTTTGAAAGATCATGGAGAACAGAAGAGTTTCCTGAGGACTGGAGGAAAGACAATGTCACTCCAGTCTTCAAAAAGGTCAAGAAGGAAGACCCAGGAAATTGCAGACCAGTCAGCCTCACCTGGAAAAGTGATGGAACAGCTCATTCTGGAGATCAAGTCCAAGCACATGGAAGAAAAGAAAGTTATCAAGAGTAACCAGCATGGATTTACCAAAGGGAAGTCATGTTTAACTAATCTGATAGCCTTCTATGATGGTGTGATTGAATGGGTAGATGCAGAGAGAGCAGTGGATGTTGTCTACCTTGACTTCAGCAAGGATTTTGACACTCTCTCCCTTACCATTCTTATGGGTAAGTTCAAGAAGTGTAGGTTAGAAGAGGAGACGGTGAGATGGGTTGAGAACTGGATAAAAAATAGAACTCAGAGGGTCAAAGAGGACCTTGGAGTCCTGGTGGATAATAAATTATCCATGGGAAGTCAGTGTGCCCTTGTGGCCAACAAGGCCAATAGGAGGTATCCTCGGGTGTATAAAGAAGACTGTGTCCAGCAGGGAGGCTCTCCTCCCCTTCTACTCTGCACTAGTGAGACCACATATGGAGTATTATGTTCACTTCAGGTCTCCCCAGTTCAAGAGGGATGGGGAAATAATAGACAGAGTCCAATGGAGAGTGCGCTGGAACATCTGTCTTACAATGAAATGATGAGACCCCTGAGGCTGCATAGCTTGGGGAAGAGAAGACCGGGAGGGGATCTTATTAATGTTAAAAAATATCTGAACGGTGATTGTCAAATAAAAGGGGCCAGTCTCTTTTCAGTTGTGCCCTGTGGTAGGACAAGAGGTAATAATCACAAATATAGGAAGTTCCACCTCAACATGAGGAAAGTCTTCTTTATTCTGAGGGTGACAGAGCACTGGAACAGGCTGCTCAGAGAGGTTATGTAGTCTTCTTCTCTAGAGACTTTCAAAGTCCCCCTGGATATGTTTTGCCTGGCCTGCTCTAGGTGATCCAGGACAGGCAGTGGGGTTGGACTTGATGATTTCCAGAGTTTACTTCCAACCTCTACCATTCTATGATTCTACAATTGGGGTTTTTTTTGTTTGTTTGTTTGTTTTTGGTTGTTTTTTTTTTTAATTATTATTAATTTGCATAAGCTTTCAGTCATTACTAATAGAATGATCTCAAGATCATTTGATCTGTAAAGTTCACCAGACAGTTCTTATTTACATTCTCTTATTCCTTGCTTTGGAACATATGGCATGGCTGATAAGAGTGATTGATATCTGGTTAAAAGGATTACATAGAGGAAGGTAGATTAAATTAATGCTGCATGCTAATATTTTATTAAGATGACTTATATCCAGGCTCTTAACACACCCCACATAGGAACAAGATCAATGTTTTAATAATAATGGTTAATAATTCATGATGATGTAATGCATGATGGGAACAAGCCACTTCCTAATACCTAATTGATGGCTGAAAAATTTCAGTACCTGAAACAGACTCACAAATACACCAGGCCCCTACAGATAAGTCTTCTGGGTTTATGGTTTTAAGAATACATTCCAGAGAAAAAAACCCTTCACATTTTAATATTTATATAAAGTGAAAATTTAATTGAACATTGTCAAGTTTATTGTGTTGTGCTTAAAACGTTTCCCCCCCTTAACTTGCAAAGAACCATACAATGATGAGAGAGACTTAAACAGCACTTCATTTACAAAGTTATATTAGGCCTATAACAAGAAATGTGTTGTAATAATAGTTCTACTCTGAGACTAGATTTAACCGACTTTTTTTTTTTCTTCAGTAGAAGAATCTTTCATGCAAGTAAAGGAAGAGGTATCACATTGACTGCGTGGGTGTTCACCATGTGGAACTCATCTTCTTACTAGACAGAGACCCAAATGAGAGAAATCTCTAAGGTTTTTACTGGCATGTTTATACACCTGCATCGCGTTCCCTTTTTGGCTTATGTTGACAGCTTTACAGATCTGTTTTCTCTGGAATGTCTCTTTTTTTTTAGGAAAAATTTTTTTTTATTGCAAGTTCTAAGCTCCAACTTTTAGAATCTCATTTTTTAAAGCTTA
>JANHGN010021225.1:0-13068 GCA_024605025.1 Megaceryle maxima | reverse complement strand
TTAGCTATCTGAAAGGAATTTGGTTATTACTATATAGACTATATGACAAATCTATACATATTACCCTGTCTTCTATTATTTTGGTTACTCTGACTTCTGGTCCATTAATCTTCTCCCTATCTCATTCCACAGATATTACCTAATAAAGTGAAAAATTAGAAAGGAATGCTCACGAATGTTAAGTAGAAAAAGCAGAAACACAATTAAACTCATATAAGTATAGCTACTCAAATATTGTGAGTGTGATTACACTACTCACACTTTAGATGACTACAAAATAGATGTCTGGACATGACAGTCACAGTAGGCTGGCTTACATTTTAGACAAGAAAAAAGAAAAAGGCACTTTCAGGTTACTTCTTATTTAGCTTGGTTTAGATATCTACTTTAGAATAATAAGAAACATGCCCTTGACTCCACTAACTATACTAAGCACATTGTTATTTACTCTATATGTAGCCAACAATGATGACCTCAGACAGAGATTTAGATATGAAAACACACACAGTGAAATTTATTTTCTCATTTTTAACCTGCAGGAAAGGTGAAAAAATAAAATTGTAATATATATACCCATCTACCCTGTCCTATTAAAATTATTTCTCCAAATGAGAAAATTATATTCTACTTATATATACAAAAAAATATATAAGAACATAATAATGAACATCCACAAAATTATCTTTGCAACAAGAAATTTAAAGTTATGGGTCTTTTCTTGTTCATTTTCTTATTGTGCAACCTGTCCGTCAATGTAAGAGAATTGAGATAATATCATGATGAGTCAGAAGTAGCAGAGATGGCGGATTGAGACACTGATTATGTCTTTAATCTCACCCCTCTCTTTTATTGGTACTCTGTGATGCTTCTTCCCACCAGCAATTTATAGCTTGGCAACCTCACCCTCAGATGCAATAAACTCTTTGAACACCAACATGACATCATAAGGGTGGTATTATGTCATGATGTTTATGATAACTCAATCATTAAAGTGCTCATCAACAAGATAGGATATAATTTTTTCTCATTTTATTTTAACATTTTTTTTCTGTGGAAAAGACTTGATGGGCAGTGGCAGGATGGATATGTAGGGAAGAAGAGACAGATTAGGACTAGAGAATGAAGAGATATATATATCTGTGTATGTGTGTTTGACTAAGAAACCTCATGTTGAAAAGCTCAGCAAAAGGGTTAGGATAAATTCCCTACTTCTGGGATTATTACAGTATTTATTAAATATAAAATCATTCATTTGATCAAGGCCTTTAACTTCATCCCCTACTGACAGATGTAACTGCAAGATTGTAGAGTCATGCTTCTTCCTTACTGCTTATTCAAAATCAAAGCATTAACTTGATAAAAATGATCTTGAGACAGATTAATTGTACCCTAAACCAACATACGGCTTAATAGGATATAGACAAAATTTAGTGTAGTTTCTTGACTCCAGCTGAACCAAAGCCAGAATGATGTCCCTGATATTTTTAGTACTGCAACAGTAAGCACTAACTCATCCAAATTGTGACAAGGTGTAGCAGGGGGAGGTCTGAAAACTTGATTCTCCAGTCCTCAAACTAAAAGGCTTGCTGGACTCCGCTGACACCCCTTTCCGGACTCTATTAGGAACCTAAATTACTTTCTCAATCTGTATTTTCAGTCCAGATGGTCTTTAAGGCCCACAACACAAGTATATTTTAAATAGCTCATAATTGCTCATTTGATAGGATGATTCAAGTACGTCAAAGGTAGCCACATGGTTAAACTGAAGCCCCTAAACCAAAATAGTACCCATAGTATTTTCACTGATTAAAACAGTAATTTCAGAGTTTCATGTATTTTTTCCCTATTTAGGTCTTCAGAGAAAAGAGGAATTTTCTGCAAGTTTCATCAAATTTAAATGAATAAATAAAAGGTCTAATATGATAAAATCTCTGAATATTTATGTGGTAACAGAATTTCTGTAATAGTTGTTACAATAGCTACTAATAGTTACTATAATTATTACTAGACTAAGATAAATGGTATTTTTACTTTCATTTTGATTTGAAGAGCTCTCTTTGTTTAACAAAAAAATATTTTGTTTAATTTAAGAAGATAATATCCACAAGATAAAAAAAATAAGGCAGTATAATGGGCTATATTGTCTTATGCATAGACATGCAGGATATTTTATAGAAATTGTGATGGTTTTTGCAAATAGAAAGAGAAAACATCTTTAACAAACACAGGGTGGAAGATCTAGGCTAAGTTTTACCCGTCTGCGGAATATATAGGAGACCATCATACACACTCTTGTCCTTCACTGCTTCGCCACTTAATGCTTGTTTCCATTTACATTTGTTTTTCAGGCTTTAAGGATTAAAGAGGGAAGCAGTACAAAATGGAGCACCTTACTAATAGCCTGATAGAATATGCCTGGATGCCCTGTGTAAGTCACATCATTGTGATTACAAGGATGTGTGCAGGATAGGCACAACTCTTAAGGGACTGAGAGAGGATTTCATATAAAGCTTGTGCGACAATGGTTGAAGATTTTGTAGGTTCTCTGGGTGGAGAGTCATAGCATCTGTTCTACTCAGATATCTAACATTAAAGGAATAGTTCTATGTCCTTCAAATAACCATCTTTTGAGGGAAAAAAAACCAAAACAAAACAACCACACTAGTCACTCTCTGGAGATTTAGTATTAACATAGTTTCTAAGGAAAAGAAAAAAAATAAAATCCCCACTAGTTCTGCATTATGACTCAAATTCAAAAACAGGTAGTGCAGAAGCAGACTCTCATACCTTCTTACAGTCTGTTGACCAAAGCAAAGGTACTGCTTTATACAGGAATGCAAGAACACAATTCATGCTGTAGAGTTACATCAATGTTATGATGCTTTGTTACATAAAAATGCAAGTCAGCTAAAGAGTGTTGAAAACACACAAAACCAAAATATTAAAATGAAATTAATAGCATGATTAAAGTAGGAAAATTTTAGTTATACAGTGTCTAAAATATCAATCATCAACTTGCCTTCAGACAACTTCAGGAAATACTCATGGAACACAGTATTATGGCTCACTTTATGTTCCCTTTATAACCAGCTAGGAACAAGTACTTAAAACCTGCCCATAAAATATTACTGGAAATCAGTCACTGAAAAACAACAACAACAACAACAAAAAGAGAAAAACAGGTCAAAGACAGAATTATGCATAAAAAACAAACTAGATACAGAGATACTTTCATAAGGGAAGGGTGCGAAGCATATACTTCCAGGAACTTGGGTAGTAATGCATTTTGTCACCTTTAATGAAATCCAAAAACTACCTAAGACTCATAAAAGAAAAACATATAATCTCTTTTACCATTTCACCTGCCACGTCTGAACTTTTAAACAAAGTCAAGACAATGCAACAGTAACCAAATACTAGTTTATATCCATCGTTCATGAATATTTAATCAATCTACTTGGAATTTCCCAGTGAAGGACTTTGAGTCCAAGTTTGATTTATGATTATTTTGATGGTCAGACAAAAAAATGGTGCCAGTCTTTCTGGAATTTACTCAAATTCTTACTCAGATAAATATTCATATACTAGAGGTGGCTAAAATTAATGTTAACCCAGAAATTTGAAAACTTGTGCTTCTGACTAGTCATCACAAACTGGAATATTAGAATAAAGAGACAAAAAAATAAAAAAAAAGGATGTAACAAAATTGTCTCTTCAGTGCAGTTCTTCTCGGCACTCAGAAAGATTGTAAGTAATTTATTTTAATTTACTGGGAATAGAGAATAATCTAGAAAGCAATTTTTAGTGAGTCTCTTGGCTCATATTAGATGTGGAACAAATGTTATTTTAAACATAATATATAACATTTAATTGCAAGTTCCTGTTCTGCCAGATACTTAACCTTTTTTAATAATTATTAGTATTGTTCCTGAGAGGTTTATACAACCTGAATTCTCTTAATTGTTTCATTACCTAAAAGGAAATAAGTGAAACAATGTCTGATTTTTTCCTGTTAAAACTTATGAAATATTTTACAACAATATAATGAAGCAAAGGGGGAATACTACCTAATAATTCTAATACATTTGAAAAAAGGATTTGTTCAAGAAAATGAACCTGTAAGAAATTCTATTTTGATAGGGTGTCATAATAACATTAGCTAAATTGCTCTTTCTTTCTTTTTTCTTGTTCTCTCTCATTTTCAATAGTATTTTATTTTCCATTAATTTAAAGGGAGAAAATCATATTAGAATTTCAGTATTAACTTTAAGTATTTGTAATCTGGTAACATCCTCAGGCAAATTCCTCTGTAGGTCCTATTATCTTCTGTTTAAATCATCTATCCTGAAAAATGCTGATGTGACATTTAATTTATACATATAAAAAGCATTCATTGAGTCAAAAAGGATCAAGAAGGATACTAATAAATCTCAGCTTTGTGAGTGTGGGATCAAAGAATGTCTAATTGATTTTGACTTAATGGAATCAGTCATGTCTTTAAGAGATTCCATAGCATTCATTTTGGAATGTGAAGCTTAATATTCAGGGATCATGACTGTCAAATTCAGATGCAGGTATCAATATCTTTCTTTAAAGTGATGATACTAAAAATACTAAAAGGGCTCTGAACTGCTGATGTTACATTTTATTGCAGCATAAACTACAGCATGATGATTCCTGTGGAACCAGGACTTCTGACCCAGCTCAGATTGGCTGTGTCAGATCAAAATGAAAGCAGTGTTGGAAGTCCTCATGCTCACTATTTCACCTCAGAGACAGGTCCTTTGCTTCACTCATATTTTCAATACAGCAATGTTTAGTGGCTTGCTGAGTTGTGAATAATCCTAAACACTGGAGACCTCTGGAAACTCTCTGTGTATCACCTCTGCTTCTTTATAGTGTATCTTCTTGTTCTTAGGAATACACTCTTGTATAGTGACTTTGGACTCCTGCTCTGTCCCCCTATCTTATGAGAGAACTGCTTCTCCCCTTACTCCAAATGACTGTGCATTGAACCTGTATGACAGCCAGCAGTGAGCAAGTGGATGGCCTTTCTCCCTCCTGCTGAGCTGCACTTTCCAACAAAGCACAATGTATAGTAAAAAGGAAACACAAAAACCAAAAAAATACATTTTTTTAATCACCCTTAGTATGAGATAATTTGCATGTATATCAAGCAATTTCAGAATCTGCATTGAATCTGTCACCAGTGGAAATGTTCTCTGCCTTCTGTTACCATCTTACCTCAAACCTGAAACTGAGCACTATAAAGGCCTTTTACAAAGAATGGATTAATGTTGCTTTAAAGCTATTCGTAATGAACCATGAAAACTTATCATAACAGAATATGAAGATAGAACAGATGATTATTCTAACCTTTGTAACTTGGAAAAACAAATATTCTTAAAATTAGCTTTTAAAAAACTCCATTTTTTTTTTAATATTAAAAGGTCATTTGTTGTATTTTATCAAGGAAATGAAAGCCTGATCAGAGATTACAGAGATTATTGATAAATAAACTTGAATTACACTTTTACTTAAATGAGATGTTATGATTGTAAGGCTATTTTATCAAGGTATTGTCAGGGCTTTGGAGGCACCACCAGGCCTGGCTGTCCCAATTCAAAGTTCTGGGTCGCCCATCATCCTGTTCACAGTCTGGAACCTGATTTCAGTGATGTCACAGCAGGGCTGGGCTAGTCTCCAGCTCCCCACAGTCCTGTCCTTCCTAGCCATGGGCCCTACTGATCCAGACCCATCTGCAGGTGTACATCCCAGCCAAACATCAGCCCATCCTATCCCCAGGGAGGTGCCCTGTGCTGGGGATGGGGTTGCCTTGGTGCCTTCAGCTGCCCTGCTTCTGTCTGGGGCAGTGGGACAGGACCTGGCTGCCTGACCTGAAAGGCCCAGGGAAGGCCCCTATATCTGGTGCCTCAGCACCAGACCACTATTGGTCTTTGTCATGCCTTGACATGATGTTTGCGACACCATTCAGACAATACAAATGAAGTCATAGTTCCTTTAGAGCCAAAAATGTTATAACCTAGAATCATAGAATAATTTAGGTTGGAAAAGACCTTCAAGATCATAAAGACCAACTGTTAACCTAACACTTCCAAGTCCACTAAACCATGTCTCTCAGCACAACATTTACATGTCTTTTAAATACCTCCAGGGATGGTGGGTCAACCACTTCCCTGGGGAGACTGTTTCAGCCCTTGTAGTGAAGAAATTTTCCCTAATATTGAGTCTAAACCTTCTCTGGCACTACTTGAGGCCATTTCCTGTTGTCCTTTCACTAGTTACTTGGGAGAACAGACAGATACCCACCTCACTACAACTACTTTTCAGGTATTTGTAGAGAGTAATAAGCTGTGTTCCCTGAGCTGTTCCTCATAAGACTTGTTCTCTTGACCCTTCACCAGCTTTGTTACTTTCCTTTGGAGATGCTTCAGCACATCAGTGTTGTTCTTGTTGTGACCATCCCAAAACTGTACACAATATTCAAGGTTGTTGTCTATTGTGGGCCACTGCCCTTGATATTATGCCACTTTAAAAATTCATATTTCACCATCAGTGATTACTGATTAGTGCAGAGTCAAGAATATATCTTTTGTCACCCCACCAGAAACATCCATAGTTTGCTGCAATATTTCAGCAACAATTACTTCCTGATATATACTAGATACTCAGGCTTTTTTTTATAAAATATATGTTGTACTTCAAGGTTACCTTGAGGATCAACATTTCCAACTTCATGGTTACAAGATGCCTTAACCTATTTTGCTTACCTGCTTCAGGAAATGTAAATAAATACACTTCTCTTCTTCTGGAAATGTAAAGATATACACTAAACATCCTGTAATGCTAATTACCCCAAAGTAATATTTTAGGGAAGGTATCAGTACTGACAGAAGACAAATTTATGAGACAATGAGAATAACCTTCCACACTTTAAAATAAGACTGTATTTTTCACTTAGCTTCTAGATTGAAGTTGGCAATATTTTTTCACTTAAGAATGTGTTTATTAATTGTCTAAAAATAGAGTAACATAAAAATGAGATTAAGCAATAAAAATATTATTTTAAATTTATTCTTCTTTGAAGAGAGAACTGTAGAATTCATGGACTACAATATTAAGTTCTTTATTTGTCACTAGTACATGAAGAATATATTACATGATTCAACCATACACTTGAAAACTGCAAAGGTATTGAAACACCATATTACAATCACCAGTCTCATGTTGATGGAATATGTCTAAATTTATAGACTACAGAAGAAGTATGAATTATTGAGGGGAATGGAACATGAAAGCCATGTAATAACAGGAAAATAACCAGAAATAGCTTGGTGAACTGTCTCTACCAAGGGTTTACTTGCATTTTTAGTTAAGAGTCACCAGGCATAAAAAAAAGATGCAGAGCATGCTTTTATCCAGCTGCATGGTAGTTTGACTCATATGTATACATCCAATACATAGCCAAGTCAACATTTTGTTTTAAAATTGTTTTGCTCTTTTTTATTAATTTCTGCATATGTTTCATCATCTTCTGATTAATCATTATTGCACCTCCCTTCTTATTAATATTTTCTCACGTATATTACTGAGTATAGTCTCACATTTCTCATTTGAAATTATGCTGCAGATGATGTCTGGTGGGGAAACAGAAGATTAATCTGATAGTGGTTTTTTCTTCATTAGAACATGATAATTTCTATTTTGTTGTCTAACCTGCATTTTCATCCATTTTATTTTATTTGACACTTGGATACTTGTTTTTCTTAATATTACATCTTTTATTTGAATAATCTAATTTAGAAGTCTGTATGCTTTATAAATCTAAGTGTACACATTGTAAACTCACCAAGTCTACAACTGTTTAGATCTTAATGGAGATTTTGTTTTATGAACAGAACTTTAATTTTTGAGGGAAATAAATTAAAACTGCTCAAAATACGCTGCTGGAAAGTTTCACAGCTCTAATATTTCCATCTGTAGTAAAATGCTGCGTTTGAAGAAAATATTTAAATTTTATGTAACCTTTCAGAAATGAAAATATGAAAATAATTAGTTATGTAGTTGTTTGTGAAGGAACGCACCATATGTGTAGTATTAAAATTATTTTTATAGAAAATTATACTGTGTAGCATGAATAATAATGCTTATAATAATAATAATGCTTTTAAATATTAGTTTTGTTAAGATAGAAGACCTGAAAATCCAGATCAAAGAAAGGAGAGTTAAGCAAGGTACAAAAAGCACAGCTCTGTAACACAAAAGAGAAGAATTTGAAAATATGAAGCTTAATGGCTGAAAATTGGTGGTTCAGTTTCTGAAAAGTCACAGAGAAAAATGATTTGCTGTGTAAGTAAGCATTTCTTATGTGCACAAGTAGTACAAATTCTGAATTTATCATGGAATATCTCATCCACTCTAAGTAGAAGAACATGTACATCAATGTTTCATTTAACTATTAAATAATGTCTGCGCAGGGGGTAGTGGTGCTAGGGAAAGAAATAAAAAGAAATAGTGACTGGAAAGGGTGTAAAGAAAGAGTTTATTGACAAAAAAAAAATTTCTGTGTTAATGTAAAAATAAGAATAAAATGTTTTGCTGTTCATTGAGATATTTTTTCAGCAAAATAATTGGTCTTCTGCATCTCTCAGAAATTGAAGCTATGTAGCATCCTGTGACTATTCTCAAGCATAATATTTAAAGCTTAAATTCAGTGGCACATGCATACCCATAAACATGTTTCATTTCCTTATGGACATGTGTGGACTATTCTGTGCTAATATTAAAAGTTCTACTGACTAGTTACCCTTTTTCAGCCTGGAGAGAAGATATGACAATATTAAATATGTGAATATGATATGACAATGTTCCCTTCAGATCAGTTATTTCATCCTGTAACAGAAAGTTGTCATGTTCCAGTCATGCAAAGCACCTACAACTTTTACCATACATAAAGTATTAGCTGTTCATATTATCTAGCTGAATTATGTTCAGTTTGCAGTTAAGAAAATTATAGTGGTTATCAGTATGTCAATTTCTTTAATTGAATTCTGTTACATAAAATATGTAAAAAGGAGATAATGGAATAGAATGTGAATCCTAACTAAACTATGTTAATTTTGATGAATCTTTCAGTGAAAAAGGGTTCTATTAGGCTGAATGGTGTTAAGGATCCTTCTACCTGTAAACATCATGAATATATTTGGAAAACTAATTTTGATTGCTCTGCTTTTCTTGTCTATTTGGCTGATAGGTTGATTACTTAGTTTAATTTTTCTGATTACACAGACAATTGCACATAAGTGTGTTTTGCACTTGTCCTATAAGGAATTTCACAGATTTTTTTTTTTTTTCCTTGCTATGAATAAAAAATCCCCATCTATGTAATATTGTTTTCAAGTTGCTCAGTGATGGTTATATTGTTTTAATTTTCTTACAAAGCAGTATAATTAAAATGACCTTTAATTAAGTATGGCACTGGCATATACATTTATTTTCCCCAGATAAAAAGTTCAACCACATGAATATGTAAATTTCTATGAAGGATATATATTTAACAACCCTTAGTTTATATGCTTGTTACATATTTTAAAAATGCTTTCTTCTTGTGTGTATATGATGAAGTTATTTTGATTCCAATAATTTGGTGAGAGACAATTTGAAAAAGCAAAAGTTTAGATAAAAAAAGCTTTGGGTCTGAGTTTGTAAAAAAATTATTTTGGTGCACAAAAGTCTGTTTTGTTTTACCAGAGAGCAGCTAAAAATTCTCACTCCATATGTTTCAGCAGAAAAATCTAGAGCACATACAATAACTTGTTGATTTCATATAAAAGACTAATCAGCAATAATTTCTCCTCTGAGATATAAGGAAGCATGCGAATTATGAGAAAGTCACGTATAAATCTTTTGGATGCACTTGGCTGGAGAATAGGCCATACTTAATGGACTTAATGAAGATACGGAGTTTACCTTAATGATAGAGGAAAATGATGTAAATAGAAATATCTTCAGAGGTCTAATACTAACAGTTAACTGTTTTGTAGTTTAAAAGTATCTTTGTTTTGTTAGGGGGCATTATACAGACAATAAACTCAAAACCTGTGCAATACAATATGTACCTGATGCCCCTCCACATGATGTGATATGTCTACGTACGCTTTTGAGTAACAGCCATTCCTTCTCCCTTGACCCATTATAAAAAAATAAAAAAGAAAATAGATTCCATTCACTTGCTTATAATGATTTAAATTTTGTATTGAAATAAACATTTCCAGTAGGAGAGGTCAAGGAACTTGTAAAAGCATTTCTGAAGAGAGCTGCTTTGCCCTCAGTGCACCACCTTTCAAGGATTAGTTCTGTGGAAGTTAAATGAAAATTAATAAATCCATATCACTCACAAAGATCCTTGTGTTTTAAATTCCATTTCACATAAGAAAGACAGTTTGCATACTGCAGCATGACACTTCACTACAACACATATAGTCCCTGCACCTTTCTTGTCCACTTGTTAGTTGCACAAACTGCCTTAAGGCATTCTTACATAATTCTGTTGAAAAATTTAGACCACTGCTTCCAGTAATTTTCTTCTTATAAATATGTGCTTACTGACTTTCAATAATGATTTGAAGTGGCCTATAAGCTATGGATTTGTTATTATTCATAAACATAGTAGGTATGCATGATTATTGGTACAATAGATTTCACTGACAGTATTGACTAGGTGTCCAGTAACCATGACAGGTAGCTCACAAAAAGACGCCAGCACTTAGCCACTTCGAGGTATTCACGATAGGAAGCCAAAGCTTTCTAGAGTCGTGAGTTCAATTTTATTACTTAATGCAGGTATTTGCTGACATTTGAGGGACTACAGCATATGCAGCACATATGCAGGGGGATAGTATATATGTCAGTAGACCTGTGGTTCACCCCTGTCTTTCTGGACCAGCACATTAAAGTCATGCAAAAAACTTTTTGATATCTCAAATAGTATATATTTCTATGTTTTGGCAACTGAATTAAGCTGCAAATTTAGATGTGTAGAAACCCAAGTAATTATTTCTCTTTTTTTCTTCTCCTCTACAAGAATCTCTGAATATAATATAGTCATGAATAGGTGCCAGATGCCTTTTTCAACAGAGATAGCATGAAGAGCTGACCCTTGTAGACATATATATATAGTGAAGATGAATGAGATCAGAGAATAAGATCAAAAGTTTGGTTTCCAACAAATCATATTGGTCAGTTGATAGCTCTCTTCTTGCATCTTGTTTCAACAGCTCCAAAGCATTCTGTCCGAGACAAATTTTCTTATAAGACAACAGTCTTAAAATCTGTGAATGCACAGTAATAATTTTTTTGCACTGTTTTATGTAAGAGGATAGACACAGATAAAAGATCAAAAATAAAGGCATAAATAGGTCTGTAATTAGGCCATTATCCGTACAAAACAACAACAGCAAAACACCATTTTTATCTAAGATAAATCTTACTTTTTTTTTCTCCCTGATATTTTTATGTGAAAGAAACATTCCATGCAGGCGTGATAACATTTTGAAATGATTTGGTCAAGGTATCCTTCAGATTCCTATCTATTTTCTTTCCCATGTAGATTCTGGCAGCTGATGTGAAAATATATTTTTGGTAAGACTGACAGTATTTATCAAATAATTAACACTTTATTTGATGTCACTGGGGTGTGAAAACATACAATGATACTTATTACTGAGCCTTAACCAAGGCTCTACTTGCCACAATGATGTGTGGAATGACTTCACATCAAATAAAAGAATCACTACAATTTATTAAGCAAGATTAATGGTTTAGCTAACTAGTAAAATATAGAGAGGAATCAAGATTTGATTGATGACAAGGTCACTACATTACTTACTACAAGGCAATTAATCAAAGATAAACAAATGTAGTTACAAACAGTGTGATTATGAGTGAACTTATATGCACTTAACAAAATCAATATGATTGTAATATTTGTACTAATAAATGTATAAGCAATAGAATGATTCTGGGCTGAGAGTATTGATCTTTTTATGGGGATTGTGAATGGGCAGAAGGAGGGTGATAAGGGAAGCCCTCCTGTCCAGTCACGAGGTTCGTAACAGAACCCCTTTCCCTCTGAAATCCTTCGGAGAACAATTTAAGATCTACCCCTAGTTCCAGACCTGGTCAATGGTTTGTCTCTAAGGAAATGGGAAAGGATAGAATATGAAGTGTAATACAGTACCTAAAGTAAATGATAACAGCAATTCATTAACACTGATATATCCATACTAAATCAGAATAAACAATTGATTATGATAAATGCAATAATTTCTGTAACATCTAAGAAGTGAATCACACACACAGGGTTATATAAACACATAAAGAGGTTAACCTGTGAGTAAGAAGGAATTATTCCACGGATTGAAAAAAAAATTTGACAGTCTTTGTAAAAAGTCCTGTAGATCAAAAATACTCACATATTCCTTTGTTGGTCTTAGCAGATGGACAGTGTATCTCCCTTCATCGATCCTGGCAGATGGATGATATAGCCTGAGACAAAACCCATCCTAGGGGTCTCTCTTACTGAGACCCCAGAGAGCTCCAGTGGACCTCACTTAGTATCAGTAATTATAGGGTTGTGAGATGATTGACTTTGGGCAAAACTAGGCTGGTAATTTACCACTGTGACCAACAATGTCCTGGGGAAGGGGGAGAGGAACATGTGTGTGGTCCACTCCATTTGGAGTATTCAGAAGCGATGGGTTTGGTCAGGAGAGGCCCAACCACTCTATCTAAGTGACAAGTGGTGTCCCTCAGGGGTCCGTACTGGGACCTGTGTTGTTCAACATTTTTATCAATGATATAGACAGCAGGATTGAGTGCACCATCAGCAAGTGTGCATATGACACCAAACTGAGTGATGCTGTTGATACAACAGAGGGATGGGATGTCATCCAGAAGAACCTGGACAAGTAGGAGAGGTGGGCCCAGGTGAACCTCATGAGGTTCAACAAGAGCAAGTGCAGGGTCCTGCACCTGGGCCAGAACAAT
>JANHGN010021223.1:18742-30434 GCA_024605025.1 Megaceryle maxima | reverse complement strand
CTAAACTCCCTGCTGACAAAGTAAAAGCTAAATCTAAAAATTATATAAAGGATTTAACTTTGAAAAATACATTAATATTTTATATGTATTTTTATTTATATGCTAAAAAAAAAAAAAAAAAAAAAAGCTTTTAAAGCAAAGTCCCTGGATTAGGTAGCAGCAATCCCATCCCTCTGCCTGCAGGGTCCAAGCAGATGGATTTGCAGGCCACAGGCAGAGCAGGAATAAATTGCCAATGGCAGCAGGGCATGGAAGATGTAGGAGCTGGCCTACAGCTCCCTGGTGTTATGCTGTATTTATTCCAATAGGGATAAAGAAAGAGATAGCAAACTGCGATCTGTCTGGTCCCTTTTAAGAGGAGCTTTTTAGGGCTGGCAGCTACTAGAGTTCTGTGTTCTGAGCTTGCTAGTTGCTTATACACTCATCCCTGTGTCATGCTCATGCAGAAACAATGCTGGCCCACCATGGCCATGGACCCCTCTGTGGTACAGTAGGACATCACCCAGCAGCAGCTCTTGGGAGGGGTGCTTGGTCCAGCTGGCTACTCCTTGGCTGGAGAGAAACAGGGCAGTCAGGAGGTTTCTCTTCCCAATTTCCTCTGGCAGAACTGCACGCAAGGAAGTGCCATCCCATATTCCTCCCTTGATGGCAGGGCATACAAACCCTCAGCAAGTGGAAGCCATGTCATTGATTGAAAACAGAAAAGCTGAATTGAAGGATGCTACTTGCCAACTTCCCTTGAGCCCCACTGCATACCTGCATATCTTTTCTTTATCTCCCAACTGGCAAATACAGATTTACTAAAGAGGTGTGCACCTATTTGGCAAGGTGACCTTGAGGATGTCCCATTATCAGCCATGACTCAGTTTCCCAGCTGTAAAATGGGCAGTGACTATGACCTTTGGCAGTCCAGTGAAGAAAAGGAGGAAACTTCTGGAGAGAGCTGAGCCTCAGGGTGTAGAGGGAACACTGCACTTCCCAGCAGCCAACCAGTGCCAGTTCCAGAGCAAACTGTGGTCACAGTTTCCAGGAATAAAATCCTGAAATGTCCATGGGCAAAACAAGTGGTTGAAAGCTAAGCAAAACTTTGGGGCTTGACCAAAATGAATTGGGGAGGGCTGGTTCCAACTTCTTAATCTCAAATGTACTTTGCCATGTTCCAGTCTGTAATGCCTGCAGGGGAAAAGCTGTTTTGCAGGATTTGTTCTGGAAGGTGGAGGTGGAAAGGCTGGGCAACAAGATTTCTTCTGTCAGTGTTGTGGTTTTACTGACTCGTGGAGGTCACTGGTCTTACAAACACATCTGAAAGGCTGCATCAGCCTTTTCTGGTGGGAAGATGGTGTCTCAGCAAAACTGACTCCCTTGAAAATCAGACCCTTGTCCATTGCAGCATTCCATGATCTGGGCACTCAGAACTGCTAGCATCTTCTGACCTCCACAGCTCCCTCCTATTTCTCTGTTCCCCTTCCTACTGTGACCTGTTGGTGTTTCCAGGCCTTTTTCCAGTGTCAGAAGTGTAATCCTGTTTTCTTTAAATGCCTTTTTCTTTTTTCTCTTCAATTTTTAAAACCTGCATCATGTTGCTGCAAGTGGTCTTGGGTGATACTGCACCTGCTGTTGTGCTGGCAGACTTGAGAAGGCAGTAGCCCCTGGCAGAAGGCATGGGTGAATTACTTCTAAATCCCCTCATGGCTGTTGCTCCCCAGCCTGCTTGAGCAGCCCTAAAGGAATTCCAAAGCAGCTCAGTCATTTTTGTTTTGCTAGTTTGTTCTTTTTACACATTGCTTTGTTTTTTAAGCTGTACTGTGATGCACACAGCTGCTGGATGGTGGGAAGGTGAGGTTGGAGCACTAGAGGGTGGGAGACGATGTTGCTGGGCCAGGACATACCTGCAACTAAGTGTCCTAGCCTCCCTGCACATGCTCATAGTGATTGTAATGTGAGGGGTGATGACTGGGGAGCTGGGATTTTGTTGCTGAGTGAGCAGCAGAGCATGTCTCCCTGCCAGCTGAAAGGGCAGTCCCAGGGGATCTCAGCTTCAGGGTTTTCTCCTGCACCTGAGCTGCTGTACTTTGGAGGCCTGCTTGGCAAGGCCACCAGCATCTGACCTTTCTGCATGTGCTCGACAGGAAGCTCTGCTCTTCAAGGCCAGCTGATACTGAATTCTCTTGGTTAGAGCAGCAAGGAGCCAAACCACTGAACCAACCCACTGAACATGCCCTTTGCACTATAGTGCAGCTTTCCCCAAGTGCTGTTTCAGCCTCCTGTAAACAAGCTGCCCAGTTAATGTTTGATTTGCCCAGTGGTGTGCAGCTCAACTGAGACAGTGCAGTATCAGGAGCAACCCTAACAGGTGATTCTGACCCTACCAGGGGACAGGAGGCCAAGCCCTGGGGACCTCACCCAGAATTGCTCCACACTTGCTAATTTCTTTGTTGGCAAATGCTGCCCAGGGAGCTGGTTCCCTTCCCTCTGCCACAGGATATGGGGCAGAAATCTAGGGTCTTGAGGAAAATGCAGGCAGGGTGCTAGGGTGCACCTCTTTGACCAGTGGACCTTGTGGCACCACTGTACATTGCTACCTGGAGCAGGATTTTTGCATGAGGATTTGTACCTTCAACAGCAAGGTGCAAGGCACCCCTAAGGCTGCACCCAATGGAGCTTCATGGCTCTGTCCAGCAGCCCTATTGTAGAGCTCAGCCCCCCCCAAACCTTCTTGCCCCATGTCTGCCCTTAGGCAGGCCCCAGCAGTACTTGAGGCCAAGGCTGTGCAGAACCAGCAGTGGTTGGTGGCCTTGGAGCCTGCTCTTAGCAGCCCTCACAGATGTTTCCTGCAGAGCAGTGCATAAGTAGCAGGGTCTGGCCCACAGCCAGCATGACTTGAAAGGCTCTTGAAGTCACATTCTACACTGGGCTAAGCCAGCTAAGAGTGTAGCAGCTGCCAGGAGAGTGCAGGATGTGTGTTCCAGCCAGATGGCTCACTTGCATGGAGCATGAGTCATGCACATCTGTCTCCAGCTTCTGGATGGTCAGCAACAGGGCCATCTGCCACCCTGTGGGTCCTTGTCCTGCTTGTGAGCTGGGCATTTTACCATCCCTATTCACCAGCTGCCCGGTGTGGTTAGCTAAAACCCACACCACCCAGAGTGGCTCTATTTGGGGCAGAGGAAGTTGGCAGAAGACTGTGGGGTTCAGAGCTGCCATCAAGTGACTGGTGGCCATCTCCAGGCACAGCAGTGAGTCTCTGGTGACAAGGCTTGCACTCTGGAAGACACCAGCGTGACATCAGTGCTACATCAGTGTCAAGGGCTGGGTGTTTTCTCCATCTCTCAGCAAAAAGCAAAGGTCAGGGCTGGGAGGCTCAGCTGACAGGGATGGGATCTCCTCCCTGAAGCAGACTGTGCTGTGTCCTAGGTCATTAGACTCTGCTGAGTTTAGAGGTTTGGAGCTAGGGATTGCATGCTGTAACATTTTCCCAAGGCACAATCAAGATAAGGTCATCTGTGCTGACGCAAGCCAACTCATGGGCACTTGGACCTCAGGCAGGGCTGGAGAAGTTCCTTGTCCTCCTCTTCCTCCTTGCATTTGCTGGCTCAGCAGAGCCAGGACAAGCTGGCAGGGAGTCAAGAGCCAATTCTGGGCACCTGAACTGCTGAATCGATCACTCTGCCCTGAGAATGGCATGGTAGTCCTCCTGGGGCTGGCAAGCCAGATTGAGGAGCTGTGAATTGCTCTTCCTTCCACGCTGTATGCAAATCCTTGGCCCAGTTGCTTCTCTAAGGTGGGATTCAGCCTCCTCCATGTTTAAGCCACTGGCAGATGGTGCCCACATGGTTGCATTTTTTCCTCTGTTGAGGAGGTTGGTTAGCTCTTTTAGAAGTAGTTGACTTAATAAATCATGCATCTTCCCTGTCACTGCAGCATGGGTGCACAGGTCTCTGCACCCTTCCATCAAGGTTGTTGGTCTGCCCCTCTCTGCCAGCACCTCTCCTGCTGACTCTGGCTCTGCTGCCCTCAGCTCCCTCCCTGCACAGGCAATTGCACAGGGCTGGGCTATTGTCTCAGGCCAGCAGCACTCCAGCACATCCCTACCAAAGCTAATTTTGTTGTCGTTTAGAGCTGTGGCAGCACCCCACCAGGAAATGCTCTTCACCCCAGTTTACACCTGTACAAACCTCCCCATGGCTTGGCTGGATCTTGCCCTTTGGTGGCATGTGGCTATAGTCTTTTCTACACTCTGGGCTGGGTGCAAACTGGGCATCAAAGCCAGCAGCCTGATGTGGAGTGGGGCAGCTAGGAGAGTTTACTTTGCCTCATGGGCTGTCATGGGGATTTGAGTGTGCTGACAAGGCAGGAAGGGGCTGCAGATCAAAGCTGACCTGGGTTTTGCTGGGCCAGCACTAAACTGGAAGAGGCGTAAGCTCACTGTGTTTGAGACCAAACTGGCACATCTGCAAGCTGTGTGGAGACATTGCCCAGCATGCCTGAGGGGTTTAACAGGACTGTGACAGGCTTTCTCAGACTTGGGAGATGGCAGCTCAACTTGCAGTGTCCCTGATGGATGTTAGGGCGGTTTGGAGGTGTCTTCCCGGGACCCTGTGCTCCATTCCACCTGCCCTGGTGCCAGCGCATGCTGGAGACAGAGCTTTCTCCATGGCTGAAAGCCCTTGCTTGGCTTCCCAGTGCTGGGGAACAGGGAGTTTCTGGTTGGCTTGGGAGCATGTTGCCTTCAGTGCCTGGATGTGGACACGGCTTTGCACCATGTCAGTTGTCCACTGGTGTAGATGAGGAAAGGTTGAATTGCAAACTGAGCAAGAGCAGAACCTGGCCCCAGTTCCTGGGGTTGAATCCCAAACTGCTCCATTCTCCCCGTGAAGTTGTCCCGGGCTTTATGCTCTGCAACAAGCTAGATATGGGCCAGATGCTGCAGCAACACACAGGCAGCGCTCAGAGCTCATGGTTGCAGAAAATTATTAGCTGTGAACAATTTTGGCTTCTGCTACCTGTAGCTTTTCCAAAGTTTTCCTACCTCCTGTGTTTCCCAGGCTGGCAAAGTGCAGCTCACGCTCACATCCACATCTTCAAGGGTGCAGCTCTTTTGCTCTTTTCTTGCCCTTTCCTCTCCTCCAGCCCATGGGTCTCTCCTCCCTCTGTGCCCCCTTGCACCACAGGCACCCTTACATAGTGAAGCAACTCAGCCCCACAGTGAGGAGCTGGCACTCCCAGACCCTGTTCAGGAGGAACCCTTAAACCCTGGTCTTTGTTTTGCTCCAACAGGCCATCACTCAGTCCCTGAACGCCATGACTGAGGACATTTATACCAATGGCTCAGCAACTCTAGGCAGCCCCTCACACAGCAGTGGCCGTGAGGTGCGGAAGATACGCCTTGTCCAGTTTCAGAAGGTCACAGAGGAACCTATGGTGAGAACTGGCAAGATACCAAAGCCTTGTAGCACCCTGGGGGGTAGGGGACCAGGTGGAGCTGCACCAAGGGGCTGGCCTTGGGAGAGTAGATCACAGGAGACATCATCTGTAGGAAGAAGGTTCTGGATCCTGCCTCCTGTCTGGGGACCCAGAGTGAGCCCCATCAAAGGGTAGTGACACTTGTACTAAGACGAGTTGCGGCAGGCTGGGCTGGCAAAAGCAGGGGCTTTCCCCAGCCACTGCACAGCCCACTGTGGACATGGGCCTGGAGAGGACTTTGCTGAGAGCACAGGAGCTCTCCCCTCCAGCAAGCAGTCATGGATTTTCCTGTCTTCCAGGGAATCACACTGAAGCTCAACGACAAGCAGAGCTGCATGGTGGCCAGGATCTTCCATGGGGGCATGATTCATAGACAAGGTAATGAGGGTCTCACAAAAGGCAGTGTATGGGCTGCGCATCTGCAGCTGGTTTCTTCCCTTGAAGAGATAAAGCAGCAAGGCAGTCCCAGTACTGCTGGCTTCCCCCTGTGACATGGACATCTGTGTCCATTTCTCCACTAGGAGTATGTCAGGAACTCAGGACTTGCTGGTCTCTCTGCATGGTTATCATGTTAATACACTGGAGACTGTAGGGAGAAATGAAGGTTTGGGGGAAGGGATCTCCTAAAAACTGGAGACTGTCCATCTCATGATGGGGTCATTTTAACAAGAGATGGATCATACCCCAGAGACTTCATGGTAAGCTCTTCCCATTCTTAAAGTGCACAGGTGGGACAGGCTTGCTGTGAATTGGCTCTGCAGACCAAAAGAAGATGACAAAATAAATAAATAGGTGCTATTTTCTGGGTTTGGGTCTTCCTGGGGGGGTGTGCAAATGACATGTTCTGTGCTTAGAAGAGGCCCCTTTACCCGCCCTGAATCTAGGTGGGAAGTCTGAGCTTACTCCTGCCAAAATAACCCAGGAGACATTCCAGTATCACTATTGGAGCTTGATTTATAGCAGTATATCTGAGGCTGTAATCTGACTGGATATATAAACTGAAAATAGTCAAGAATCCTCGTGTTAAGGGCTCTGTAAGGAGGCTGTCATGGGTTTCAGATTAGGTGCTTGGGGTTGGGTTTGAATAACTGAAACAGATGCTTTGCCCAGTCTAAAGCACTGAAGGACACAAGAGTGAAAAGCAAGCTGATGACCTTCAGACTGGATGAAGTGTGTGTATTGGGTGGAGAGGAAGAATTCATTCCCCTTGTACAACAAGTCCCATATGCTTAGGTGACGTGTGGCTCCATAAGCATTGCGCAGGCAAACACCTCAGTGTCCTGGCCACAGCTTTCCCAGGGTATCAGGAGGCTGGTGGGGCTGTGTGTAGTTCAGGTTTGGAGAGCAGCACTTTTCCTGTCCTGCATTTTCATGTTTCTCCCGTTGCTGGCAGGCTCTCTTCACGTGGGTGATGAAATTGTAGAAATCAATGGGCAGAGTGTGAGCAACCACTCAGTTGACCAGCTGCAGAAGATGCTGGTAGGTATTTGTGTTTGGCAGGGGTGTTTCCCAGGAAGGACCCATTGACCTACAGATGTGCATGCTAACTGAACCCCCTCCTAGATACCAGAGCCAACATACAGCTGTATGCAGCAGGAGCCAAGTGCCAGGTCTCTGTACATAGCCTTGGTGGTCTGTGCTTGCAGCTTGTTTCTGACCTCCTGAGAGCAGCAGTGAAGGCTGTTGGCGGGGTCCCTGACATGTGCTGTCTGTGGGGCTTGGAATCCACCTCTGCTTGCCAAGGTTGGTGTACAACCAGCCCAGGGGCTGGTTGGTCTTGCAGACCTGAACTGCTCCTGCAGGTCACCTTGGTGACATTTTCCTGATGGTGATCCTGCCAGGCCCTTGCTAGAGACAGCTATGGACAGGGGCTCAGACGTGCCTTCAGCTCATACACACAGGTAATCCTGATACATGCTCAATTTGTGAAACCTGGACAGAGGGAGGTAGCAGTGGTGCTGAGGACACCCACCAGCAGTCTAAATAGGAAGTCTTGCCCTGCTATGGTGCCATGATCCTCTCCTGCCTGATGGCAGGACATCACTGCTTCAGCCAGAGGGACCAAGAAGGAGCTTATCTTTGTCTGCCACATAAGAAAGGTGGTTAGCCCAGGATGCCCCTCTAAGTCTCCAAATGTGGTTATCCCCATGTGACCATGTAGGTCTTGTGAAGCATGTGGGGCAACAGTGCATTGGCCTCTGGCAGGCTAAGGAGTACTGTGCCTCTAATGTCACCAAGAGGGCAGGAGTGAAAGACCAGCATGGAGCAGGCAGATGGAGGAGACCTGGCAGAACTGGCTTTTCCTCCCAAGCTCCTGACTGGAGCAGCCAGGCCAGAGATGATACAGATCTCCATTCTGGTGATGCTTAGCAGTGCCCACAGCCAGCCCCTTTTGGGGTTGTTGATGGTCCCCCATGGGGGTGGGCCAAGCATAGCAAAGCTATGCTACTATGGCTCTTAGGCCACCTACAATGGAGCTTGTCAGGCTGTGGTGTCCCCTAGCATTACAGCATGGCTGGGAGTACCCAGAAGCATTGCCTTTGCAAGTCCTGGCACTCGGCAGCTCCCTGCACTGGTTGCTGATGTCCAGTCACCACCTCCTCAAACTCTTCTTTCTCCCCTTCCTTTGTTCACTAGAAAGAAATCAAGGGGATGGTCTCAATAAAAGTAATTCCCAACCAACAAAGCCGCCTCCCTGCTCTCCAGGTAAGTGCAGCCTCCAGGCCAGCGGGCTGTGCACCAAGTGGGACCAGAACAAAACACAGGGAACCAGTGCTCGGGGAGAAAGCTGTGCTGATGGGAAGGACAAGGGGATGGCTGCCTGATCACCTTCCCTGAGCTGCTGGAGAGTTAAAGTACTGCTCTGTGCTTACATTGCTGCAAACAAGCAGATTTTGGCCTTGTATTTACCCAGTGGGTATGTAGGAATGTGGGCCTGGGATGCCTGAGCCACTGTGGTACACATGCACAGTGTTTGGTGATGGGAAAGCAGAGGCATGCGCACACCGGGAGTTTCCTGCCACCTTTAGAGCTGTAGCTTGTTAAAGCCACATGCCCATTACAGGGACACAGCAACACCTCCAGCTTAAGCACCGGTCTCTTGCTGCTCTGTGCTGTCACTGATACCCGAGTGCATCAGCCACAAGAAGGGTGACATAGGTCCAGATGCCAGCATACTTGTGAGCAGTGAGTGGAGGAAGGAAGCAGTGGGGGAGAGGAAGGCAGCTCTTTGCACCTGCTGCCACTGTCAGCGTGATGTGCTGTTGCAGGGGGTGACACCTGTCTGGCTTTACCTTTGAAGTGGTGCTGTGGCCAAAACTCAGGATAGTGGAGAGGGCTGGCTCCTCTGCCAGGACTTCAGTGCATGGTGGCTGTGCTGCTGTCCTGTCTCTGGGTGCAGGAGCCAATCTCAGCACAGTGCCCCTCTCATGGACAGGCAGAAGCGGGAGAGGAGCTCAGGGGCAGAAGAAGCTGGATGGTGCTAGATAGACTGTGGGAGTCCACATTATCCTTCCTTACCCAGAGAAGCTGAAGTATCTGAACATGGTGGCAAGCAAAAACCATCTCATTTTCTTACTTGGCCCATGCTATCCCCATTCCAGCTCAACAAGCCTTGCATATGTTTTTTTTTTATTAAACTCTAGACCATGTCTGCCCTTCCCTGCTGTCCATCTGCCCTTTCTGACCTGACCCAGACAGCATGAGCTGGACCATCTGAGTTCCAGGGGAAAAGTTACCACTGAGGAAAACATGGTTGCTGTCTCACCCAGAACTGGCCATGGACTCAACAAGGACACAGATAAACTCCTTCCTAGTAACAGTTGTCCTCTTTGCTGTGTCTAGGGCCATAGTGCTGCTTGCTCCTCAGCTCCCAGGCCACCTGTGTCTCTTCTTGTTGGTAGTCCACTGCTGAGTGGACTTTTGATTTTGTTTCAGTTCCCAGATCCCCATAATCCCCTTTATTTCAAGGCCTGACAGGCAGTACAGTGCAGATCATGGCATCACAATACCCCATTACCCTGGGTTGCCCTGCAGCCTGTCAGCCATCCACTTTGAGGCCAACCAAGTGTCTCTTGGAGCAGGTCTGCTTGGGAGGCTCCTAATGAGAAGAACTTAGAACTTTGTGCTCTTGAGGTCACGTCCAACCCGTTCCAAGGTGCAAACTGCAGCCTTTTGATTTTAAAGACTAGGGCTTCCCATGGTGTAGCCTGCTCAGTACCTGGGCTTCCACCCTCAGAGAGGGGCTGGTGGTAGGCAGACAAATAGCTTGCATGTGGAAATGGCCCTTTGCAGTCTGTGGGTGATGCTCGGAGCTGTCTAATACTAATTCATAATTGGTGTGAGGGTCTTCCAAAAGTGACCTGGTTATGTCTGACTTGGGTTACCAGGGCTATGGCAGCAGAGGACTCTAGGCAGGTGCCTTGACAGTGCTTGCTGTGTCCCTTTGTGTGTTTATGACTTCAACAGTGTGTTGACCAGCTCCCTCGTGCCAGAGAGTGCTTTCAGAGCAAGCATCAGTCCTCATCTGAGATTTCACTCCTGTTGTCTTCTATTGTGAGAGAACTCATGTCACAGCTTGAACTCTACATTCTGCTTCTGATAGTGAAAAGGATCCAAGTTTGTGTCCTGATGAAGTACTGCTGAAGGAAGACATACTGTGAGAAAGTGTTTTAATGTGGAATAAGGCCAGCATGGTTTATCCTACTCCGGGAGGATGACTTTCCAGGCCCTGCCTAACATGTGAGGAGAGGACATAGCATCACCCTACATTAATCCCTTTGCCTGTTTGCTACATGCTCCATTTCTAAGATAAATAACTTGGTATGGTTGTGCTTAGAGGAAGCCTAGATAAAGCATGAGCATGAGACTGGGTCTGATAGTGCTGCTTCTCTTATAGAAGGATCTCCTGTCAGTGGCACAACTGCTGGGTAGCCCCAGGCATGCTGCTGGCTCAGGGTTCAGCACACGACTCACAAGAGAGCCTGCAGGACTTGGCACCATGACAGAGCTCCCAGCAGCCTCAGGCCCACAGGACAAACAAAACTAAAACAAACCCAACCAACCAACCTAACCAAAAAAAAAAAAAAACCAAAAAAAACCCCAAAAAAACCAACAACCCAAGTGGAATAGGGGCAGTGTGAAGTTGGTGCTTACCCACTGCCTTCTTTCAGTTCCCTAAACTCTCACTCCCCATCCTCCATACCTTGCCTAGGCTTTCCCCCCACCCTGGTCCTGATCTTGCCACATATGCTGGCCAGAGACAAATTACAGCTGGAGCAGCATTTCAGACAAGAAACCATTCATCCAGACCCTGAGAGCAAGCATCAGTACAGAAAACGCTGGGTGCACTTGCATGGTCTGGCCCTCCTCCCAGGAATAGGTGACTGTCATTCCTCCTGTTGCTCTCAGATGGTCTGTTCTTACTGAACAGCTTTCTTGGAAAACAAGGTCTGTGTGTAAAAGCCATGTGACATTTCTCTTCTGACCTTGCAAACATGCTCAGGAGCAGTGAGAGCCATGGGATGCTCAGGATTCAGGAGGGCGTGAGGCCAGGGGGAAGCAAGTGGGAGCAGGCACTGTAGACTCCCTCACAAAGAGCCGAGTGAACAGAAGGGACATGGAAATGCCACTTTCTCATGCCTTACTGGTCCCCAGGGCTTCCCCAGCCCCAAGAGGGTGGCACAGTGGCCTGGAAAGCAGCAGCAGCTTCTTTCCAGTTGCAGCTGTGATGAATATAATGTTGTAAGAGTAGCTGGTGCTGCAGGAGCCGGGACAGACCCATGCAGGGATGGACATGATGCTGCAGCCTTGGCTCCCCAAATGCCCTGTGCCATTCAGGAGAGTGCCCAGTGCTGGGGAGACACCAGGGAGCAGCAGCTAGGGATTGAGATGTGGCCTTCCCTGGGGTCCCCAGGACAGGGGATTGCAAGGCACACCCTTGTGATGGCTCCTTTTTGCTCGCCCCACTGCAGATCCCAGTTGCTATGCAGAGTATTGGTCCAAGTGGTACAACCAAGTGATTCCTCTGGCTCAGCTCACCAGCACTTGTGCAGCACCCAGGGGACTACAGAGGGGTGACATGTCAGGGTTCAAGCACCTGCAGGCCTGCCTGGAGGCAGCAGCTGTTTCAATGGCTCCCAGTAGGGCCAACACAATGTCCTCCTCTCTCTGCCCCCCCCCGCTCCCGCCCCCCCCCCCCCCTCGCCTCCGCCCCGCTGCCCACACTCGC
>JANHGN010021223.1:0-10262 GCA_024605025.1 Megaceryle maxima | reverse complement strand
ATTTGATCTATTAGACTGCAGACTATTTGATCTATTAGACTGCAGACTATTTGATCTATTAGACTGCAGACTATTTGATCTATTAGACTGCAGACTATTTGGTCTCATTTAGCTGAGCATCAGGCCAAGTATATGGCCAGGTTAAAACAAACCAGAGCTATTCAAAACTCTACAAAACTGATTTGTCTGTCCCCATCCAAATCTATTCAGATAGGCCATGACAAAGCCAGTCCTCCAGACACCAACACATTCTGCAACTGTCATGCAATAGCTCCAAACCTGGAAGAAAAGGAAAAGGCAGGACAAGATGGAAGGGAGAAACATTATTCCTTCCTCTGAAGGTGAAAACAAGAGACATCAAATAAGAACCAGGGGCTACAGCTCCCCTGAAGATACCACTTCTACTGCCATCGTTGTCTTCAGCTTTAGAGACCAATCCAGTGCAGGGGCAGTCAGGCACCCTTTTCCTCTGGCAACCCTTAAAACAGGATGTGGAGGGGTACCTGAGCAAGGTGTATCCTGGGCAAACACATCCACTCACTCGTATAGACAGCAGAAAAGGAACTTGGAACTTCCTGGCCCCTCTGCCACACAGTCAGTTCTCTTTTTCCCAAAACCTGACTCCTTCTTCCCTACTAATGAGGTTGCCTGCTTCAAACAGATCCAGTTGCTTACTCTGAGCTCTCATCTACCTCCTTTTGTTTCTTCTTCTTCTTCTTCTTCTTGGTGGTGGTCTCATTGGTCTGTGAAAAGGTTGGAAAGGTCAGGAAGAAATCAAAACAGAAATCCCTCACTACTCATTTCAGGAGGAACAGCCCTCTTCCAGATGCTGTACAGACTCCCCAAGGCCACAGTCCTCCCCTGTACCCATACGAGCACTCAAACACAGAATGAATGCCAGTGCCATGCCAGGCATCGTCCTCCCACAGGGGCTCATTACAGGGCACAAGAGCACAGAGGTAGCCAGGCAGGAATGTGTACCCACCAACTGCCTCAGGACACAGATGGCTGCTTACCGCATCCCTGCTCCATTGCGGATCTGCCCCCACAAGCCTCACCTGCCCAATCTCCCATCACCCTCAACCAGTTCATTTTACAAATGCACCTATATAGACATCTTTATCTCACCTGTGGGGGAGCCTGGCACTTGAGGACATGCACAGCAGGATGCTGATGCATTTATCCTAAAGGTATTGGGGAGAGAGAGAGCAATCTCTCCCACGCTTGGACCATACCATCACAGCACCCATTTACATACCACTTCTATTTGCTCTCCCTCACTCCCAGTTGCCTGTTTGGCCTTCTTCTCTTTCTTCTTCTTTTTCTTTTCCTTTTTGCTCAGCTCCTCTGATGGTGGGGTGGCAGGGGATGGTGGAGTCACAGCCTCCTCAGTTTCACTCTCCGATTCTCTTTTCCTCTGTTAGGGGAACACACTGTCAGATACACCATCTTCCAAAGGAGTTCAAGTGATGGGAAAACTGTTTGCAAGCCCATTGCAACTATTTTGCCTGATTCAACCAAACTTCGCAGTTAATGCTTTAAGCGAGAGGGTGAGCTACAGACTGCCAGTTGTCCCGTCCAGCATATGCTATCTCTGGTTTGCTTTTGCCAAAATTGCACCCTGTATTTCTCAGTGTTTCCTGTACCCAAGGGTTTGAAACACCACTGCATCTTTCCAAGTGCATGCACAAGCCCTGACTTAGACCCTTAGATCACAGCACAAGCTCCAACTTAAGAGAAAAATATGTGACTCTTGAATGGACATTTCTGCAACTGTGCATAGTCTCCAGAAAGGTTCTCTGGCACAACAAACCCCCATTGTGGCTCCATATAACCTGTTTCCTTAGATGCTGCAGCTTGTACATCCTAAGTCAGAGCTCCTTATTCTCGTACTATACTACAAGACTCGTACCGAAAGTACAATATCCCAAAGACAAACACACAGGACAAGGCCCTAGATGACTCACCATACAGCTAGCTCATGCACCATGCAACCACAACACACATCAGGACACTCTAAGCTCCCAGAATACAAAACACCTTCCCCTATAAAACACCAACAAAAGCAGTGCACAATCCAGCACCTAATTCCAGCTGCCTAAAGGAACAGATACTCTTCAGAGCCCAAACAACCTTACAGAGAGCACTAATGATACTCACTTTTGGAGCCCTCTCCAGCTCTGAAACAGCTCGGGGAGTGGCAGATGACTCTTTCTTGGAAACATCCCTGAAAGAGAACATCCCCAAGCTGAGCAGGACAGCTGCTGCCTCGTGCCACTCTATACAAGTAAAAAGCGCTGTCCCACAAACAAGGGCTCCATGACCTGACGCTGCATGGACAGGTGGGTGTGGGCGAAGACCTGCAGCCTGCACCAGGGCCAGCTGGGCTACATAACAAGATCTCACCCATTTAATTTAGCAGACTGACTCCCTCTAAAACCACAAGCACAGGTTAGAAAGGGATAACTGTCTGCTCAGGGCCTTTCCCTCCAGCACTGCTCCCTAGCAGCACATTCACTGGTACTGCAAGAAACACCACCACACCTCACAGGTCTGGAGAGGAATCAGCACTGGGCAAGGCCTAACATACTCCAAGCACAAATGGCAGCACCCAGCCGTTGCTGCACAGGTCTCCCCTCTGTCCAGCATGCAGAAGCCACAGGCCTTGTACCTACCTGTAATCCACATACTCCTTCTTCCAGGAATCCGGTGTGCTCTCATTGGGCTTTCCATGCTTGTCCAACAGACCCTTCTGGATCATCATCTTCTTCTGACTGGCCTGAGACCAACAAGCAACAAGTCAGACTGCAGCTCCAGGGAGGAGAAATCCTCCTTAGGACTTCAGCCACTCAGCCTAAGAGGAGGTAATCCAGGAATAAACCAAGACAACAACTACAGCTTTACCAATTTAACACTTCTCCAAGGACATTCTAACAAATCACACAAAACATCCCCTGCACAGCATCCTACAATCTCAGGCAGGAGGCATCTTCATCAGTAAGTATGGGCAAATCTGTGGAGGAAGTAACAGCATCAGAATAAAATGACTCTGTACATCACGGAACTCAGATCTTTCACTGGGCTTCTTCATCTGACCAGAGGGTTTGTGCTGTACATATGTGAGGAACCCACACATGTGCACCAGCGGCAGCCTCAGCTGGGTTGCAGGTAAAGCTGCCCAGGCTCCGCTGGGAGGGAAAGCCTCACTCCCATGGGCACTGGGCTAGCACAGCCCCCATAGTGCAAAGCGCAACCATTGTGGTTCCAGGAAAGCACATCAGAATTACAGAGACCCTGGAGAAGACACAGGCACAGCTCTGCTCAAGGGGTTCAGAATCTCACATCCTGACAGCTGGGTTCCCACTGCTACCCTGGAACTGACCACACCCCTAAGCCACTCACCTTGGGACCAAGACCCCATTTGCGGGGATAGGTGTCTCTTTCCATGATCACTCTCTTGATCTTTGCCACAATGCCATGGTCACAAGTAGAAATGACTGCTGTAGTCATCAAGGCAATGGCTGCAGAAGCAGGCAGAAGAGTTCAACTTAACAGCAAAACTGCGACAGCAACGCAGGAACTGGCTGCATTTAACCTGTTCTTCCTCTCTTGACACAAAGAGGAGAAACATCACCCCCACCAGAGCCATTTTACCTAAAAGCTTCACTGGAGGTTAAATTCTGGACTAACACTTAAGGGAGCTGCCCTGCTCAAAGACAGCAAGTGCCTCAGTCATGGATTAACTACAACATAAACACAGGCCTCTCAATCTTACACCAGAAGATCAGTTCTAGATCAGTGCCAACACCACCTGTGGATGGGAAGAGCTCTGTGAGAAGCTGCTGGAGCACTTCCAGGCAGCACAAGAAACCACACCACTACGGAAGGGAACAGTGCTTCACCTTTGTCAGCATTTAAAACAATGCAGAGCCAAACTAGATGAGACCAATAAATTATGTTTTACTTGACAGGTCCCCAAGATGACCAGAGTGCAGGAAGTAAGACAACAGGTTAGAACAGCTTGGCTGTGTTACACTTCCAAGACTCCTCAATCCAATGGGTTCAGAGTACGAGGCCTTCCAGCATCATGACAGAAGCATATGTCAACACCAGTCACCTACACAGCTTCTTTGAAGAGCCTGGTTAGAACCAGATATCACCACTCAAATCACTTCACAGAAGTTAGTATTTCCTTAAGTCCTTTTACACTGATCTGTCCAGGAAGGGTGATTTGCCAGGTAACAGTATGTGATCAGACATCATGCTTCATCTCAGTGAGGATGGAGCACCCCGGAGAGGGGCTCCAACCCTGTCAGCACCACTGCACTCCTGCAGCCAGCCATCCATATGCCACAGCAGCCACCAGCAGGACACTGGGAAAACTGGAGGGTCTCTGGAGGCTGCACAACACCCAGATTCTAGAACAGGAATCAGGGTGCTGCAGGAGGGCAGCACCACTGCACTCAGAGAATGGATAAACTTTGTCATCACCTCACACACAGAGCACATATGAGCATCACGCAGCTGAAAACAGACTGAGGTAATCCTCACACCTTGCAAAGGACTACTGCAGCCACTGATTCTTAACATCATGCCAAATACCAGCTGCTGTGGGTCATACTAACCTACAGTGCCCATCAGGAAGCTCTATTTAAACCTTCTGCACCTGGGGACTCATTTGCAAATAAATAGTTCCAGTGAATGCACATTTCTGCAGTTAGCTGGACACAAAAACAACAAGGACTGTCATACCTAGGCAGATAGCTTCTCCCTTCGTGGTGATGACAACAATCTCCTGATTAAGCTCAATACCATCTTCATACCGCAGGACACCAGGCAGCATGATCTTTGCCCCATAGCAAATGGCATTAACCTGAAAATACAGAGAAAATGAGGGTTTATGAGCTATTAGAAAATAAAAACAAGGTAAGAAGTGCCTCTAGTATTTTATCTTCCCATTGCCATTACTATTCCAGCAATAAAATCCCTATGTATCTATTTATTATTTTTCCAAAGCCCCCAAGTTTTATATAGTGTACAAAGGCGGCAAAACGAAACACCAATCACAACAAACAACATGTAAGACACATCTGTGTGACCATCAGCATCCTCTTCAAGTGATGAGAGCATTTTCTATGCCACTCAATTCTTCTCTCTTGCTTCTTTCTGCTGATCTGGTAGTGGCCCATTCTAGGACCTACACAGCTTACAATCAGGACAGTGCTGAACACCATGTGGATCCTGATCTGCATTTATTATATTAGCTGTACAAGTTCAGAGACACTCTGCAGTGCCAGCTGACAGCCAGGGCCTATCTCAGTAACTCACTGCACTGTCTTTCATGACTAGCCGCTTGTGTGAAGTCAGCAGTTTCTCCAATGGCAGGATAACTCTTCGCAGGTAGCTGTCATCCTTGTTGTTGTCATACTGCCACTGTGCATCCAGTACATCATGCATAGTCACCATGTTGTCCTGCAAAGACACAACCCCTCTAAACTCTTAACAGATGCCAAATCAAAAACGCACACAAAAACAGCTGAACATCAACAGCAAACAGTGTGTGAAAGGGAGATGCTCAACTCAGACACATCAGAAAAGCAACATAAAAGAGGCAAGAATACTTTCCAACAGCTTGAGGTCAGCCTTCCTAATCTCAGACAGCACTGAGATCTAGCGTATATGGTCTGTCCACATGAAACTTTGAAACATGAACCATGTTAAACAAATGCCTGGGACTTCTAAACAAAGAATAGTGAGTAGAAGTCTACATTAACCAACTCTTCAATCCGTGGCATGGCATAAATTCTCAACACAGCTGTAAGCACCCAATATGTGGAATTCAGAAATGAGTCATGGCATGTGCATGGTTTGTAGGCTGAGAAACATAGATGACATAAACCAAACTTCCAGTCACCATGGTGCACATCCCAGTCACTCACTGTCCCAAAGCTTAATTATCAGAACAGGGGCAATACCCTGAACTGAACTCAACACTTTGGTTACAGATGCAAGAGCTGTCATGCTTTCAGGGCTATTCGCAGAATTCATCCCAGCTGCCATGAACCTTCTCCTAACACTTTCAAACTAATGCAGATCCAAGGAACTCCTGAAATTCTGACAATTTCAAATTTGCTGGTTATAATTAGAGCTATCACTCTACCTTCTCTCCCAGGATGCCTGAGCGCACTCTGCGGAGCTCTTGCATCTGGCCCCCCACACCAAGCAGCAAACCAAGGTGAACACAAAGCGTTCGGATATACGTGCCTGCTTCACAGCTCACCCAGAAGATACCTGAAATGTAGAACAGGACAGCAGAGTATTAAAATACATATCTTGAAATAAGCTGTATCTAGAAACTCCCTTGAGAGAAGCTCTTAAGTCAACCCTTCACAGAGCCATCAGCCTGGGGTGATAGATGAAGGTCATCTCTGCACCAAGTGCATATGCCATCTAATTGACATCATTTGGCTCTTCAAAGAAAGATGCACCAATACAATAAAAAAAAAAAAAAAAGTTTTTTGCTTCACAGCACACCACAGTAATGCATGATTAGTTATTGCTTGACATGGGTGAGAACTCAGGTCTTAAGACATTTGTCAAAAATAGGAAACAGCACTTCACAGAAAATTTTATCAGCTGTCAGCTTAACATTAAAAAGGTAGGAAAGCCCCATTTTACCTAATCTTCTCTCAGGATCATACTCCACCAGCTTGCTCTCATAGATGGTTCTGACTCTCAGTTGTCGTTTGACAGCAGCAATGAGGGGCGGTCGCTGAAACAGTGCACCTGTCAAAGTTTCTATTGCCTGAGGGTAGAAGCAAAAGTTACAGCTCACACCTGTGCCTTAACATAAGAGCACCTTGGAGTCTCCAGCAACTACGACCACTTCTACTGTGAGAAACCACAAGGTTCATAATAATTTCATTATGTCCTATTAAATAAAGCCAACCTGAACCAGTGATGTGGTCATAATGCTATCCCAGCTGCCAGTAAGGAGAGCTGGGCTTTTTCATCAGATGGCACTATGTGATCAGACATCATGCTTCATCTCAGTGAGGATGGAGCACCCCGGAGAGGGGCTCCAACCCTGTCAGCACCACTGCACTCCTGCAGCCAGCCATCCATATGCCACAGCAGCCACCAGCAGGACACTGGGAAAACTGGAGGGTCTCTGGAGGCTGCACAACACCCAGATTCTAGAACAGGAATCAGGGTGCTGCAGGAGGGCAGCACCACTGCACTCAGAGAATGGATAAACTTTGTCATCACCTCACACACAGAGCACACCTGAGCTCTGCTCCTATCTTCTCACCTCCCATTGAGGCCAAACACTTTGCATGTGAAGTGCCAGCATGGTTAAGAGCATGCCGAGACTTACCCTGGCAAGCTGAGCCTCACTTTCAATTGCATTGTGCAGCCGAACAATTCCCACATACTCTTTGCCTGAAAGAATGACAAGAGCAGTGAGAAGTGGCCGCTTGCATTTAATGTCAACCACAAGGTCCACACTGCTTCACAGCCACACATCACAGAGCCCTGAAATTTTCACAGCCACCTCTCCTAGGAAGTGCACGCAGTTGACTATGGAGTTGCTTACTCTTCCAACAAAATAAATCTAGCTACAGTTATTTCTTCATCAAGTTTTAGTTCACTGGACTGGTAGAGGCTGAGGCTGCAAGTTCAGCTAGTACATGAAACCAGTCTATCAGAAATGTTTTCACCAACTTGAAATACTACAAGCCCCAGAGAAGCAGTGAAAAAAAAAAATAATCTTGTGACATCATGGAGGTGAGAATAAAGAATCCTTAAGCAAGGCACTGAAGACCAAGGCTTTCAAAAGCTGCAAATCTCCATTCTGTCTCTAAAAAAACTCCAAAATTCCTCAGTCAAGACTATAAATGATCCCAGGCAACAAACATACCTGCACTCTGCTGGGATTTGACCAGTCGCGTTGCCCTCTCAATGCACACAATGAGGCACCCGGTCACCTTAGGATCTAGAGTGCCACTGTGTCCAGTCTTCTCTACTCGAAGGATGCGTCGGATCCATGCAACCACCTCATGAGAAGATGGATTGGAAGGTTTGTCAAGGTTAATAAAGCCAGACCTATCATGCCAAATAACAGAAGTAGAACTTAAGCATCAGGGCAAAACCAGCAAGAACACAAAAACCATTGACAATATTTCTCATGGCTACAAAGAAATCTATTTCTATACAGTTAAGTAAGTGATGAGTCTTGCAGCTCTCTCAGCAAGTACATGTCAAGCTACACAGATGATATATTCCACAGTCAAAGAATTCTCTTCTCCCTAAACTGCTCATCACTGAACCAAAATAAATTCTACAAACTCCAAGACTCAAAGCCTAGCAGGCCAAATGACTTTCCAAGAGACCCCAGAGAATTTCCTCAAGTGTTTGCACGTCCATCCACAGACCAGCCACAACCCCAGAACTAAGCAGCTCTACAGGAAATGATGGGGGGGGGGGCCTTTTTAGACACTTACTGGTTATCAAGGCACCAAGTCAAGCAGAAAGGTACAAAGCAAACGAAGAACAAAAATCTTAACTTGGGAGGGGGAAAAAGAAAAAAAAAAAAGAAAACACAAAAAAAAAAAAACCAAACCAGAACCGCAAGACACTCTGACCCTTATTGCACTCACCTAACGTAGTCAGAAATCTCTCTCTTCAGAGGATTTGCACCAGAAGAAAGAGGTGTATAGTGTGCTGTCATCACATTTAACTTGTCAAAGTTCTACAAAATCCAAGGAAAAATTACAAGCGTTCTTGAGTTTACACTAGTATCAACGTTGCTTTGCCCCAGTACAGCCCCTCCCCAGTTAGGCAATGTCCAGTTATCCATTTAAGTGAAAGAATCTCTTCTAAAAGAAAACAACTCAACAATGAAACCACAACAGCATTTTCCAGAAAGCTACAGAAGTCTTGCACTGCATGAGATAGAAAAGCAGCAGAATACCAATCTTTACAGTGCAGGATAAATCCAGTGCTCCCCAGAAACTCAGCAAAAACAACTCATACCACAGGCCACGATCAGACTGAAATAAACAGCTGAAAAATCTGGTGGGGTCTTTACAGCAGATGGTAAACTCAAGAGAGCAGGCATAAAAATGATACTGATATACAAGCTTTTTCTGCATGCAAAGGGTTAGCGTCTCACACATGCTGTTTCTTAGCAGTACCGTTACACAAAGAAAGAGCTGTGCAACTCCCGAGGCCCGCACTCATAGAGAACAAAAGGAACGGTAGTAAGAATGGGCCACAAGGTGGTCTACAACCCACTCTACCTTCAGCAGCAGGGGCCACTGAGATGTGTCCAGCTGTGGGATCCGGGACTCGGGCTTGATGAAAAATTCCTCCGTGTGCTGAATGTCCTGAGGGCGGATGAAGTTATACAAGATCAGAGAAGGAAAACCTGAAGGCCCACACTCATGCGTGCGGCCACGCACTACCTACAGGGGTCCATTAACTGCCCCCGAAGAAGTGGCTTCGCTGTTTGGTAGGCAGGCGCACCCTGAGGCGACCACGCTCCCTCAGGTGATGGCGGGGGGGAAACCGACCCGGGAACCACTCAGAGAAACCGCTACTCCAGCCCCACGGAGCGTCCCACTATGGATTGGTCTGGGGAAGCTCCCAGGCAGCCAGAGCCCAGCCCGGGGCACTCTCCCGCAGGGGCACTGGACCCTCACTCACCGCTACATCCTCATCAGGAAGCACCCGTTTCTCCCTCTTCCGCCGCTTTTTCACGCTTGAACCTGCGGGAGAGACACACTAAGCGTCCCCGCCTAGACCCCGCCGCGCCGGGAGCGGAGTAGGCCCGGGAGCGCGCCCAACACCAATCCTCCTCAGCGTGACGCCAAGAGAGACCCAAGCCCGGCACGGACGTCTCCACATCGGTGCTCCCTATGTCCCCTACGCCCATACACACGGCGCCCGGCGGGGCGAGGCAAGGCGATGACCCCAACAGTTCCCGCCATTACGCACCATCCCCGTCCGCCATCATCACACCGCGTGGCCCAAGCACCGCCGCGCAGGAACAGGAAGGGCCGCCCCTTCCCGACAAGTCCCAGACCAACACGTGACCCGTCCCGCCTACAACTGCGCTAGTTATGCCACGCCCAAATACTGCCCACGGACGCCGGCCCGCGGCTGCTCAGAGCTAGCGGGTGGTGATAGAAATGGTGCGGGCAAGAGTGGTGGTGCGTACCACAAGCTCCCGCCAGTGTCCGCCTTCGTGGAAGAGGATG
>JANHGN010021222.1:78006-93874 GCA_024605025.1 Megaceryle maxima | reverse complement strand
AGGTTTTTCTGAATGTCTTTCTTGTTTTGTTTTGATTTAAGCTCTTCATTGTTGTTTTGTTTATTATTATTATTATTGTTTTGTTGTGGTTTGCTGGGGTTTTTTATGTTTTAGATGGAATATGAAGAAAAAGACCCTTTTGTAATAAATAAAGGGTAAATAAAAGCGTATGAAGCACTGGAATAACTACCTAGACAAGGTGTGGAATCAGCTTTCTTCGTAGATAAACATCTGCCAAGATATTCTTGAGCCTGCATTTATGTCGAGTTAGGATTACGTAGTCTCTTGTGGCTCCTTTCTGTCTTGGCGTTAAGTACAGTGCTCACACTACATGTTTTGGCTGCACAGGGGAGATTATCTAAAATAGTTAAATCACAAAGTCAGTGAGCTGAATGGGTGTCCTACTTCTTGCATCCTAAATGCAATTTTAAGTTAGAGCTGCTGGAAATAAATTTCATTTTTGACCTAATAAAATATATTTTTAGTTGGCTTCTCAAAAAGTGTTTTGACAAATAATATTTTAAAATATTTTGAAGCTTCTGTGTGTAGTATAGGTCTGTCAGTCTTCTAATGCTGATGACAGAGATGCAGGCAATGTGATTGCAGTAGCACTGAGACAGTAGAAACCCCTTCATTGCTCATCCACAGTGGAATAGCCTTGTGGAAAAAAAAAAAATGACCCTTTAGAGGTTCTTTGGGTTTGTGTATTTCTGCAGGCAAGGTTTACAGACTTGTACATTTAAATGTAAAATTTTTGTGGGCAGAATACATCGACAAATATGCCTGATGGAAATAGATCTCGTACTGATAGTCCCAGAGCAGGTCAATAATAATGCTTATATTGATAGCAGCAATGCAGGAGATGTTACTTGGTATTAGAGCTAAAAATCCATGTTATCCCCTTAATCATAATTACATTAATATTGACAGGCTGTTGACAATACTCGCATTACTATTGATAGATTTCTGTCAATAACATGTTTCTAAATAAAATATATTCATTTGTAATTTGTACAGTGCTCAATAACAACACTAACATATACCAGAAGAAATTCCTCTTTCCCTAGTGATATACAAGAATTTTTTTCTTGGTTGTACAGTGTATTGTACAAGTGGGATTGTTTATTTGTTTAGTTACATAAAAAAACCAACCAAACAAAAAACCACCACACACAAAACCCCAAACAAACACATACCAAAAAAAATTAAAATAAATAAATAATTTTTTTAAAAGGACAAACTATAGATTATGTAAGAAGCTTTCTGTGGGGTTGTTTACTGGGAGTCAGGTTTTGGGTTTTCTGTAAGATGAACAGAGAACTGTTGAAGTGATAGTCTTTAGTGCTTTGTCTTATTAAATGTATTTATGAAACTGTGATTAACTTGTTAATTATGTATCTTCACCTGTTTTTTTGACTGTTCAGTGCTGGATTTTGCAAAAGTTTGAAGGTTAACAGTGGTTGGACTTGGTGGTTCAAAAGTGGTTCCCATTTTCTATATACGAAGGTCCAGTCCACAACTGACAGATTCACTGAAGCTATTGCCTTCAAATAAAGTTCTGTAAAGGATCGTGGACGTGAAAAATAATGCGTTGTCCCAAATCAATTAGATTCTTTCAAATCAAATAGGTTCTGTCCATTGGGTGAACAAATTTTTAGGAAGGTCAAGCTCCAAGTTCCAGGAAAGATCTTTATGACATCTAGTCCATCCTGTTGTGAAAACTGGGGATAAATTCAATTCTAAAACAGGTAGCTTAGGGCATCCTTTGGACTAGCTGTGACCATCTCCAGGGATGGAGATTTTGTAGATGTTGTAGACAAACTATTACAGTTTCCGTATGTCCAACAGGACTTTCTCATGTAGCAATTTACAACCAGTTGTCTGTCTTTGCATCTTGCAGAAAGGTTTGGCTTGGTCATCTTTGTAACCTTTAGCTCGATCACTTCTTAGGTGCCTTATCTTCAAGTTGAACATTCAGGCTGATACTGGATAATGCTTTCCGACTAGCAGTTGGTTCTGTACACCACTGCACACAGCCTGGGGAATAAACAGGAAGAACTAGGGTCTGGATGTGGTCCCAGGGCTATGATCTTGTTGCAGTTACTGAGACATGCTGCGATGACTGGCAGGACTGGAATACTATAAGGGACAGCCATATACTTTTTAGGAAAGGCAGACCAGCAAGGCAAGGTGGTGGAGTTGCTTGTTACGTGTGAGAGCAACTGGAATGTATCAAGCTCAGCCTAGCTGGTGGATGAAGAACATTTTGAAAACTTATGGGTAAGAATTAAGGGGCAGGCTCATATGGGTGACGCTGTTATGAGTGTGTAGTACAGGCCACGTGATAAGGGAGCTGATGAGGCCTTCTACAGGCAGATGAAAGTGTTCTCACAGTGATAAGCCCCAGTTATGCAAATAATCTGGTTTAGGAAGTGAAATATGTTGCATACTACCTGAAATACACCACTTCTAAATGACTTGGGTTTTTTTTTTTTTTTACATGGACAAAAAGAATCTAAAATGTTACCCCATAATTTTGCATTATTGAGGAGTTACCCATATTATGCTTTTGCAGTTGATTTCATTTATTTTCTTAGTCACAGAATTCCAAGTGCAATAACTCTTTAAATGAAGCAATTTTAAAAAATGTTTTAATTTTTCTCTGTAGTGCTTGAACAAGGAGCGTGCATTCGTTGAATTTGCTAATGTACAATAATCATCTTACCAGGAAATTTTTTATGTGACAAGCATCACAATCCTGCACCTGTCAAAAGACTCTAGAAAATATATATAGTCTTTAGTGATGTACTGTATGATAATTTGTCTAAATACTGAATATTTCCTTAATTTTGTGTAATGATTCTTCTCTGAACTAAACAAACCACTGTATTTATTGAGTTTTATTCTTCCTGCTTTAATTTTTATCCCTAAATTTCTGCATGTAATCCTTAAATTTGATTGTATTTCGAAGACTTTTCACTCTCAGCTGCAGCTACTGAAGTATTTATATGGCAATATTTCCTGTCTACCGACTATTCTTTCCAAGATTTGAGTTAGTATGTTCATTTTCCCTATTTCTCTGTAAAACACCTTAGTTTTACAAGTCTTGTTTCTGATCTTGTATTTTAAGGTCCAGTTGAATATTAGTTATGCCTAGCAATACTTTATTTATACACTGAAATATTAAATCTGTAGAGTTTTATAAATGTCTGGAAGGTGTTAGACATTTCTCTATAACCAAATACAAATGTTACTGGTTGTGAGAAATAGTCCAATATAACTTCTTTTGAGATTCAGTTTTATACTGTTAATGTAAAGCTTCCCAAAGGGACTTGTAGCATATTAATCTAGGATTCTGAAGAAGGCTTATTCCTTGTGTACTGCTGCTATATTACAATTTTGTTATCTTTAATAAGAATAAAAATAGAATATGCTTCATTGTACTAAAATCTATTTGTGTTTATTCCTAGAAAGTTTTTTGTGAAGAAATGGCCTCCAGCATTGGAAAAGAAAACAGTGTGAATCCTGTGCTCAGAATAAGTCAACTTGATGCTCTTGAACTAAACAAAGCCCTGGAACAACTTGTGTGGTCTCAGTTTACCAGCTGTTTTCATGGATTTAAACCAGGGGCACTGGCTCATTTTGAACCAGAAATAAAAGCATTTTTATGGCTTATATTATGGAGATTCACCATCTATTCCAGGAATGCAACTGTGGGACAGGCTATTCTGAATATTCAGTACAAGAATAACTTATGTCAGACAGGGAAATACCAACCTCTAAGCAAACAGCAGAAGTTATGGTATCTTACTTTCACTGTTGGTGGAAGATGGTTGGAAGAAAGATGCTATGATTTATTTAGCAATCGTCAAGTACAATCATTCTGCAAAATTAAGAGTTATATTAACTTTGGAGCTGGACTTCTTAAACTTTGTGGCCTTGTAAATTTTCTGGTTTTTCTTCAGAAAGGAACATTTGCAACACTCACAGAACGTGTTCTAGGCATTAGGTCGGTTTTCTGCAAGCCCCAAAGTGTTCGTCAGATAGGATTTGAATACATGAACAGGGAGCTCTTATGGCATGGCTTTGCTGAATTTCTGATCTATCTGATACCACTTATTCATGTACAGAAAATAAAACTTAAAATTTCTTCTTGTTTTTTGCCTATCACGGGTCTTGCCAATAGTGAAAACACATTAGCAGCTCATTGCAGGGAATGCTCACTATGCGGAGAATGGCCCACCATGCCTCATACCATAGGCTGTATGCATGTCTTTTGTTACTACTGTATTAAAAGTAACTATTTATCTGATATGTATTTTACCTGTCCTAAATGTGGCTCAGAGATACACAGTCTTGAGCCACTGAAATATAAAATTGAAATGACAGAATTGCACACCTGATGGGAGGTTGATTTGGTTTTATACTCTATATGAAATATGATGCTGAAGAGATGAATGGAAAAAATCAGAAATGTTTCTAAACAGGCAGCTAAAAAATGGTTTCAGAGACTCTGTAACTTGTAACATATGCCTTTACTAGTCTTACTGTTCTATTGAGTAGCAGTGCCAACTTGCCTCCCTCAAGGGAACAAGAGAGAGGAAGTTTACCAGCTCTTCTGCTCTCTGACTACTTGATCCTAGTTTTGTACCCCGATGTTGTCAAGTCATTCCTTCTTAGATCTTGAGTCTGTCAGCCTGCTGCTTCCTAAGG
Source organism: Megaceryle maxima (assembly GCA_024605025.1). Taxonomy (NCBI): domain Eukaryota; kingdom Metazoa; phylum Chordata; class Aves; order Coraciiformes; family Cerylidae; genus Megaceryle; species Megaceryle maxima. The sequence continues at coordinate 89,161 of JANHGN010021222.1, read as the reverse complement.
GCATGCTACATACACTCCCCTCCAAGGTATGGAAGATGCCCAGTAAGCTTATACACATTTTGTGGACTAATAATGTGAAAATTTAGTATTTTAAATTTGCATTCCCAGTGTGATGTTCTACTGTGAAAAGGAAAGGATGTAAGATTAATAATCTGCTGAGACAGCAATTGTCATTCTCATATTCAGCACCCATAACAGGGCCTACTCTTTCCCTAACTCAATATACCATAAGCTTTAAGTGATCTGTCTGGTACATACTCCGTAGTTAACATGTGCCCACAGGAGATACAATCCTATGCAAATACAGTGCACCTTCTAGATCCTGATGAGATGACTGAACTCATTTTCTCAGCTAGCTATATGTATTTAATCTTCAGTGAGATATGTGACCACCTCCCACTTCTTCCCTATAAAGCTGAGGGGTACAGTCCATCATCCACTGGAATATGGCAGCTGCCCAAGGTAACCTGCATTCTTCTGAATCAGAGACACTGGAGGAAAGAGTTTGTTCACAAGACGCTGTTTTTGGGACTTGACACTTTTTTTTTTTTTTTAATTTTTCTTGTGTGTGTGTGTGTGTGTGTGGTAGAGGTGGGTGACAGGCCTCACTAATAGCAAACTGCCACACAGAAAGAAAAAATCAAACCATGTGCATGTAGACATTAAAAAAATGGAACTTCTCCTGGTTTTACTATACTATTTGCCTTCTCTGTTGGCTTTGCAGTGTTTTTATTATTCCCTGTTCTGGCACTTTATCCATTTATTCTCTGACCTAGTTTTAGTAGTTTGGGGTTTAAAAAAAAAAAAAAAAAAAAAGGAAGTCCTTTTCAACAGGAAGCCTTACCCAGAAGTGTCTCATTAACACAGAAACACACTGCATCCTTTTTTGGCTGTCAAATCAAATTCTTGAAAACTTGAATTGAGTAAATCACTTTATGGTGGCAATGTTCTTGATTGGCTGTTATCAATAGTCAGTCCCCAAAATAGTATGGTGACAACTAATTCAATATCTATGATCTACTTTTATCAAATGGTTTATTACGTTCTTCAATGTCTGATTAAAGCAACCCACCAACCTATTTGTTTGAAGATCTTAAATTCTAGGTTTTGATCTTTAGAGTGACACACAGCGCTTTCATCTGATGCAATTAAATGTAGTTAGGGGGATTGCAAGTATCTTTTGGCAGCCTAAAACTTAATTAATTCTGATACTGTTCTGTAAATTGAGGGACTTCAGAGCAACTGCTTCCACATAGTGCAGTGTATTATTTGCCATCAAATGTGCATCTCAAGAGTCTGCCTGCCAAATTCCTGTTACTGGCCATTGCAGTTTGAACTAGCAGGTACAAATATGGCTTATTGGAAGGACCAAAACTGGCACGTCTTGGAGAATATCCCAGAGTCATTTGCTGGTCCAGAAGTAATTCTGTATGAATTGTCTCTCTGCATCACTTAGTTTTCTGCATTATCTGGAAATAATTCTTTATCTCTCCTTTGGTGTGACAGGCAACAATGATCTGGACAAAGTGGTGAAGATGTTAAGAAAGATGAAAGAAATATATTTTCTAAATGTAATCCAATTCATGTCCTTATTTCACAATATTATTACAGTTGTTATCTAGGCTGTATCATTCTTATGAAAATCAAGTTGACAAATAAAAGATACTTCTTAACAGGAGGTTCTGAAGCTTGTCTTTTTTGGGGGTGGTGGGAGCTAGTTATGCTTATTCAATGGTTTAGCTGTCAGGTGATTTTACACTGTAGTATTCATGACACTAAAACACAAAGTGGATAACTATAGTTACAGTTCACTTTAAAAGTTTCTTCTATTTTAGGTTTCAAGGCAAATGATCTAATAATTTTCCTTCTGAGCAGACTAGTCATGCAGCAAATTGTAACAGCTGAGAATTTATTGCTATGTTTCCTGGGAAGCTGACTGGGCTTGTACTAAGATGATGATATTGTGGCATGACTGGGCATGGGGGATAGGGTTATGTGGTTACTGCCATGACAGATACTACAGCTTATGGACATTTACTTCTAACAACTGAAATAGCCTGGGCTACTGCAAGCCTCATCTCGGGCTTCATAGGGCTCTCAGCAATGTGAGCTAGTTGAGGATTTCCCTGCTTATTGCAGGGGGGTTTGACTAGGTGACCCTGGGAGATCCCTTCCAACCCAGGGTGTTGGAGAGCAGTTTCAAAACTAACCCCTTGTATGTTCACAGGAAAAAAACTCAGTAGAATTAAGTAGACAACTGCCTGCCTTCACCTTCGCAAGGGGGTTTTCTAAATTGTCACCATGAAAACATTCACCAATTGTTACTGCAGTCTTAATATTGTTTCTTCAATTCCCGGGGAGCTCAGTTCCAGGGGATCCCACTTCCAAGGCAGGATCTGACACAAGCCTGGCAAGGTGACCAAATAGATAGCATTTGAGTGAAAGATTTGTGGGAGGATCCCTCTGAGGTTGGGAGAGTGGAACCAGATGACTGCAGAAACATGCAGAGGTACTTGTAGGGAATCTGCTGAGGCCTGTTCTGTGGACTATGTCTCACAGGTATCACAGGGTGTCAGGGGTTGGAAGGGACCTTGGAGATCGAGTCCAGAGCAGGGCCATAGAATCCAGCACAGGTCACAAGGAACGCAGCCAGGCGGGGTTTGAAAATCTCCAGAGAAGGAGACTCCACAACCTCTCTGGGGAGCCCATTCCAGTGCTCTGTGACCCTTACAGTGAAGAAGTTCCTCCTCACATCTGGGGTTTTGTACCTCTGCTCATGTGCACTGCACACAGAATGCAGATTCATTTCAGGTAGGAGGTGTGAGCAAACATGAGACAACAAATGCAGGTAGGTCTAGAGGTTGCTGGCAGATTTTAGTTAAGTACAAAATCCCTAGTTGTGCATCTCTCTGATCGTGAGTCTACTTGGAGAACAGCCTGGTGTAAAGTACAGTAAGGCTGGCTGGGGTGCTAGTGTTCCTCAGGGGAATCTACTTTCAGGGAGGTGTTTCAAGGAACAAAAGGTAGTCAGTGTGACAACTGCTCTGTGTTACGCTGTGTTGGAAGAGCTGTAGCAGAGAACTTACCATAGCATGTTGGAGTAGCCCAGGAGAGGGGGAGAGATTGACTCCTCTCTTTTGCCTTTTTCTATATCCATTACATCCCTATAACCCCTGAGGGCAGAACTGCTCAGTGATTAAGATGACCACAGCATCCTGTCATGTCCCCTAGCTTTTAGCCACTTGCCAATAGTTGATGTGCTATCTTGTATAGAGCTCTTGCCTATCTAGTCTTCCAGCACACAGTCTGCCAAGGAAGAAACCCAACCTAGCCTCTGAATTGTTTATACATTTGGGGAGGATAACTGGTGCAATAACTGTGTCAAAGATCTTCCTTGACGTACATTGTCTTAATGGCAGAGTCACAGTTTGTAGGTTCAGTAGAAGTCTTCAGGTAAATACACCTGATTCACTAACAAGATTAGCCTGCCCTCTGGAGTTATTTCTTATGTTGGGGGCCTAAAGACAGGGTGCAGAAAGGATCATGTCTCTCTGCCAAGAGGCAGGGCAGTCACTGGGTCTAGGTGACCAGGAAAGCACCTACTGCAACGGGTAAAGACAGTAACTAGTGTTTGTGGTTGTATTGACTCTAATTGTAAGCTGTATTAGCACTAAAGACTCATAAAGAGTTTTGAAACTTGCTCTACCTTAAATCAGGTCTTCTTCTTGTTACAGGATTACTCTGAAAGAACCCTCTTCTATTACACCCAGTCTTGATGGAAGCTCTTTAGTCATGTGTGTGCATAATGCAGTAGGGTACAGCAACTGGACCTTGTATTCTAGATGTTGATACCCAGTTTGTCACTGGTGATCTCCAATTTACTTTCAGATTCCTTAAAAAACAACAGGAACTGAACATCTGACCAAACATACTGTGAGACCAAATCATCTGGGAGGAGATGCGTGGCTCGTGACAAGGCACAAGAAGCAGTGTTCACAATCCAGATCCAGATGCTAATTCACCTTTTCTGAAAATATTTTTGCGTTGATGGAAAGGTTTCAGTCTGTACTTCAGTACAGTTTCTCATATGAGTGCCTACCATAGCCAGCTATAATAGCTACAAAACAGTTTCTCTAATTAGCAAAAGCCTGTGTGATGTGAGTGCAATATTTATTGGTAATGCTGAAATCCAGCCTCCTTTGAGGTAGACTTCTACCAAAAATTGTGGATCCCATGGATTGCTTCACATCATAAAGTCACACATTTCAAAGCATGGTTCAAAGATAGCTTCAGAGAGCAAATCATTACCATTGCTTCAGGATATTTTTCACAACAGGCCCTAACATCTCTGACTGTTACATTATGTGTAGTAACCCACACTTGATTTGTTTCATATTACCCCAAAGGATCAGAACAGGGCTGGACTAGAGGCCCTGCATGGTGTTGGATACAGGAATCAGAGCTTTAGAGGACTGTGGCTTCAGGGTAAGCAGCATGAGGATTTTGAAGGTGGCCTTTTCCATACGAGAGCTTTGCAATCACTGCTGTTCATTCCATGTACAGAGAACAAAATGGTCTCCTGTGGTAACTAGTACTTCTCCAAAAGCAATGCTTGAATGGCCAAAGCAGACTGCAAACACAAGCCTGAGATGGACAATCAGCCAAGTGACACACAGTTTCTATTACATGGATCGTGGAAAATTCCTATTTTCAAGATATCAGTTAAATTGTGCTTGGCCAGCTGTCTCCAGTTTTAAGCAAACCCAGCCATTGCAGAAGGTATGGCTGAGCTGGCAGGCAGCACGTCTTCTCTGTTACACCCTTTTCACAACCCCTGTGACTCGACAGCAGGTGCCATAGAACAATGTCAAAGGTTGTAGCTGTGTGGCAAGGCCCAAAGGAATGCGCATTGCCCATTGGGCCATTGCTTAGTGTCCCAAGAACTCATCTTCATAAAAATATGCTTATAAATTGATCCAAAAAGAGACCAGTGTATTAGCAGTACTTGCAGAACCAATATAGATGTCAAGACGAGGAGATGAATATGAAGAAAATAGGACTTGTTGCTAAAGAAATGCAAAATGCATTAGTCATCAAAAATATATATCTGCACATTTCCAATCACCTACAGCTATTCCTGGAAATATTTGGCAGGATTCAAAAAGAAGTCACATTTGAAGTGTTGTATCTTTTACTGAAATACCTCAATATACTGAATGAAAGTAAAAGATCATAGCAGTCAAACTCAACTCTTGTTCCCGTCCCCCAGTGTAAGAATAAAACAAATTCTTTCAGTGAAATTCTCAAAACTAGCTCCACTAATTAATTTGTAGGCATACAACTGTTTTAAGAAATGTCTGATTGTTAAAAGTTATTTTTCACACCCAAATGGTCAGTTCTTGCCCCTGAGCTCTCAGTTTTAACTCTTGCTTAAAAGAGACAGTGAAGGGGCGTGGAAGTAAGAGCAAGTATTTGGGGTTTGATGATTACAAAGAGACATTGTTTGCTTTTTGAGGAAATGCTCATGAGCATGATTTTGTTCTATAACATGTTTCTGATCTACTTTTTGAAGCAGAATACATATTTTTGGATAGAAGTATTCATTTTCATCTAAGATATATTAACAAAGCTAACTGTTAATAGTGGATGGAAATTTTAATTCTATTACAGAAGAAAAAGCCTATTTTTTGGCATTTTCTAAGCAGATCATATTCTGCCAGTGACTCTTCAGTAATGCATTGGTCTAAATTCTATTATTTTAAATCTACAGGAACTGAAAGTATATTTGTGATAAACAGCGAACTTCACCTCATAAAAATTCATTACATAAGGGCATAAACAAGTACTTTTCCTTCATTGGCAGTAAGTGATTCATCTGTTTTCAACAGAAAACCAATTTCATTGCAGATGTTCTGTAATTTCCAGACTCCACAAATTGTAGAATCGTATCATCCAATCCCAGTGCAAGGAATGCAGGAATTTTTTTAAAAGGCTAAAATTTTTTTAGAAAGGCTGTGCTTAGTCTTTTTTAATAGGATTGAAAATAATTTGCTGTCTCATCAGTTTTGTGAAATAACCATAATCAGCTTGCCATTCTTTCCTTTCCATGCAGGCTATCAACATCCCCACAGTGCTGATTCCATAGCAAGTGCATAAGTGAGTAACTTACAGGAAAGTCTTCCTTTGAGGGTATACAAAATGTAACTGGTTTACATCATTGTCTCTCTTTCTTTTCTCCATCTTTTCTTTCTTTCTATCTTTTCTCTTTTCTTTTCTTATCTTTTCTTTTCTTTTCTTTTTTCTTTTCTTTCTTTTCTTTTCTTTTCTTGTTTTGTCTTGTCTTGTCTTTTTCCTCTTCTCTTCTCTTCTCTTCTCTTCTCTTCTCTTCTCTTCTCTTCTCTTCTCTTCTCTTCTTCTCTTCTCTTCTCTTTTTTTTTTCTTTTCCCCTTTTCCCCTTTCCTTTTCCCCTTTCCTTCCCTTTCTCCTTTTCCCTTTCTCCCTTTCCTTTCCTTTCCTTTCCTTTCCTTTCCTTTCCTTTCCTTTCCTTTCCTTTTCCCTTCCCTTTCCTTTTCCCTTCCCTTCCCTTCCCTTCCCTTCCCTTCCCTTCCCTTCCCTTCCCTTCCCTTCCCTCCCTCCTTCCCTTCTTCCCTTTTTTCTTAATGTTTCAAAATACAGAAATTTCTCATAGTTATCAGCCACTAATTTGTCTAACACACTTGCCTTTTTTAAAATAATTTTTAAATTGGAGTTTACTTTTGTAAGAATAAGTAAATTCTGGTTTATCCCAATGAGACAGTAAATAAAGGATGGGCCTAGAAGCTACTTTTTGCAAGTGTATGCAATTTTGTTTAATTCTACTCTGTATAGCATGCAGAATCCACCTTACTATATTTCCATTGCATTATGTAGATACCAAATTTAATTCTGACAGACAATGGAGGTATAGCAGACAAAAGAAAGAATATACTCCAGTGAAAATGAAAAGGGATAGAGCAAGTTTGGGCAAAGATACCAGAAGAGTAGCTGGCAAGAAGCAGGAAAGAGAAAGAATTATTATTTTCCAGTAGGGAGTATGAATGTTATTGATAACTCCAAGATGGGGTTGAATTTAGCCCTTAGAGAAGAAGCTTATAGTAGCAAAATGCACAGATTAAGTTGGCACTAAATGTTGGCTTATACTGCATTACGTCTTGCTGTAAGTCTTCTATTTCCCATTTTGTTTTCTCCGTTGCTACTACTGTTAACATGGCATGATGAGACAACATTTCTCCAAATCTGTGTGAATCACTGAAATGAATAACAGAGCAAGATCCAATCTCATATCTGTATCCACAAAAATAGTATCTAATTTGATGCAGAAATAATTGGTCAAAGTCCTAAAGGAGAAACCTTTGAAGTCTGAGAAAACAGCAACATCTGGATCCAGCTGAGCTGTGTAGACCTGATCAGATTCAGGATTTCCCTACGTTTAAGAGCTGCACTGTCCACACTATAAAACCAAACCTTTCAAGACCTGTTTGGCTGGGTTTTTTTATTGCTATGGCCAATCTACATGGCACAGTCCCCATCCATGTTAGTAAACTCGCAATCTGCCAGAACAGACTGAATGCTTGGGCTCAGCTGACTATATTTATATGTCTATCTAGAAACCATCACAGAGACTTAATTTCTAAGTAATACAAATACATTTTATATGGTAACCACTTCCCATGTATTGCAACTATACACACAGATTGTGCAGTGTAACTGGTACCAGTAATAGATAAAACCAGGCGGAAGTTGCATGCTGCCTTCTTAAACTAGCCTCCACAGAATATGGATGTCAGGAGAAGTTAGGGAGCCATAAAAGAAGCATCAGCTCCAACTCTGACATCACTGATTCTGCAGAAAGATCTGTGAGTGCCCCCAGAGTACTCTCTGCTGTTTTACTGCTTCTCCAGTTCACTTCTTTCCTTCACGGTTTCCCTCATGTGACTGCTAGAATAAGCAAGAGAGCTCAAACTACTGGTGTCCATGTTTTGAAGATAAAATCGTTATGATTTACTAAGAACAGTGCTACAGAAATCACCTCCCCCAAAAAGCCTAGACTGCATTTAAGCATTACTATCGCCTAAGCTCGCTCTCTCAGCTTAATACTAAAAACACCAAAACCACACAGGACCAGGATGTTGACAGTGTGTCACTTGAGGTCAATGCACTTGAGCTACCTCTGTCCTTTGCAGGTTATTAAAACAAAAACTTGAGCCCACTCTGCTGTATCAAGCACTGGCTAGACAGATGGACCCAGAGAGTAGTGCCCAATGGTATTGAATCCAGCTTGCAGCCGGTCACAAGTGCTGTTCCTCAGGGCTCAGTGTTGGGACCATTTCTGTTTAAATCTTTATTGATGATCTTGATGAGGACATAGAGTCTACCATCAGTAAATTTGCAGATGACACCAGGTTAGGCAGGTGTGTCGACCTGTGTGAGGATAGGGAGACTCTCCAGAGTGTTAATGGTATGAATTTCAAAAAGGTGAAGTGACAGGTCCTGCACTTGGGCCGCAACAACCCCATGCATTGCTACAGGCCTGGGGAAGTGTGCTTGGAGAGCTGTCTCGCAGAGAGGGATCTGGGGGTTCTAATTGACAAGCGAATGAATATGAGCCAGCAGTGTGCCCAGGTGGCAAAGAAAGCCAACAGCATCCTGGCCTGTATTAGAAATAGTGTGAGCAGCAGAAGTAGGGAGGTGATTGTCCCCCTGTACTCAGCACTGGTGAGGCCTCACCTTGAATACTGTGTCCAGTTCTGGGCACCTCAGTACAAGAAGGATATCGAGGTGCTGGAGCAGGTGCAGAGGAGGGCAAGGAAGCTGGTCAAGGTACTGGAGAATAGATCATATGAGGACCATTTGAAGGAGCTACGTCTGTTTAGTTTGAGGAAGAGGAGGCTGAGAGGAGACCTCATCGCTCTCTACAACTACCTGAAAGGACACTGTAGAGAGGTTGGTGCTGGTCTCTTCTCTCGGGTACTTAGTGACAGAACCAGAGGAAATGGCTTCAAGCTGAAATAAGGCAGGTTTAGACTGGACACTATGAAAAAATTCTTCACAGAAAGAGTGGTGAGATATTGGAATAGGCTGCCCAGGGAGGTGGTTGAGTTGCCATCCCTGGATGTGTTTAAGCATCGCTTGGATGTAGTGTTGGGGGGTATGGTCTAGGGGAGGACTTGTAGAGTAGGGTTAATGGTTGAACACGATGATCTCAAGGGTCTTTTCCAACCTAAATGATTCTGTGATTCTGTGTGATACTAAAGCCCTGAGCATATCCACTCTTACCCCTTCAGAGACCTAATGTATGCCCATATTTAACTGTGTTGTAAACTGTGAATGATGAACAAATCTAAATTCAAGAACAAGCTCAGATACTTCAATCAATAGCTTTGGTACACAGAGAAAGGATGAGCACTGGTGCTTTCATTTGTCCTGCCTGCCTTGTGCATCCATGAAGACAGAGCTATGGAGCTCCATCATATTGGTTGCATTGCCAACCATTGCAAAGAGATCTATTCAGTCATAAATTCAAGTGTGGTGAAGAATGAGAAATTGCACCCTTATAGTAAGGAAAAATAGATTTCTTCATATATAAGTATATACATACATAAATATATCTATAGTATATATCATGGTTTATTATTTTTATAATCTGCTGCTATAGCATTACAAACTTCCCTGTTCTTCTGAAAACAGTGCAGTTTTCCTCCAGGGTGGCAGAGATTGTAAGGTCAGACACCTAAGAAGAGTTTACACAGTTTTGTAAGAAAGCTGTGAGAAGATATAAAAAGGAACTGGGAGGGAAAAAAAAATAATTAAAAAAACCCCACAAAACCAAAACAACAACACTATAGACATATGGACAGAAATAAAAAGAAGAGGAAGTAATTTCAGAGAAAGCTTATGGATGACTTGAAAAAGAAGGCACTTGGCAACTAGTGACAAGAAAATTTACCTCATGCAGCCTCGCAGACCTGAAGAGAGCAGCACATAAAATGAAGAAAAGTTGATTCTTACTGATGTACTGAAAAATCCTATGGAATTAAGTTTTTCCTTTTAAGATGCCTTGCTAGAGCTTTCTGTCTGAAAATTAGCCAGCCTGCTGACTGTAGACTCCAGGAAATCTGGGAAAAGATTTTTCTTTCTGTGAGGTAAGTTGCACTTGACACGTAGAATGGAAGTTTAATACTGTACTTTAACATTAGTCCAATAAAATTACAGATATCAACTCCTTTAATAAATTAAAGTTATACCACATGGAGAAAAGGATTAAACCACAGGCAGAACTAAGGGTATCTTCATTCTGTTCTGGTCTTAGACTCATTTAAATGAGAGAGGCTGGTTTGAGAAAGTTGCTAGGAGACCACAATCTCAAGTGTCAGTATAATACATTTTTATTTAAAATAGAAAATGTTGATTAATGAACATACTTAACAAATAATGAGCAAAGGTATTGAAAACATCTATGTTCTATCAAATTTCAGCTGAAACATTTAATTTATATTTTGAAAAGCCAATGAGAATGCAAAGTCTTCAAGGCAAAGCAAACCAACATGTGCAGTTAAAACTTGTCCTGGTTTGAGTGAAAACAGAACTAATTCTGTTCAGTGATTTTACTTTTCAGTTCAGTACTTCTAACTAACAGAACTTTCTGAAGTTAGCAGCCTGTTTTCACAGGCAGTGTCTGCTGCTGTCAGTGATAACACCCCATGGTTAGAGTAACTACCAAGGGTTGGTGTGCAGACCAAGGCCACTGCCGGATCTTGTGTACCATATTGGGGGGTGCAGGAAAGTGAAAGGCCGCACAGAGGAGGGGACAGGGCAGGTGATCCCAAACTGACCAGTGAGGGATTCCATCCCATATACATCATATTGGGTATAAAGCAGAGGGATCTGAATGGGTCTATAGGGCTTTTTCCCGGGCTCTTCTTCCCTCTTGGACTGCTTCCTCAGAGCATCCAAGGAGGACTCTGTCCATTCTGCCTTTGATCCCGTGTTCCTGAATCCAGCAGCAGAATCCAACTCCTGAACAGCTCCCGTCTGCTGCGGGGCCCAGGCTGGGACCCCCGGTGCCTGCTCTACAACATCAGTGGTGACGGTGATGTAATTACCAGCAGGGGGGTTG
>JANHGN010021222.1:57102-67562 GCA_024605025.1 Megaceryle maxima | reverse complement strand
GGATTCTTTAAAAGTCATTTGATATGGTAAGTGTTGTTCTTTTGTAATTTTAGAGTTTTTGCTAGGTTTGGAAAAATACTGTCAACAAGTTAACGAAATCAAGTTTTAGAAGTTAACAAAAAGAGTGGGAGTTTTCATGGGTTTGGATCTTATGGAGGGAAGAAAATCTTTCTTAAAATACATAATGATGAAGTATTTTCTCTTCCATATGAAGTGAGAATTTTTATTTATAAAGACAAGTTTTGTAGACCTTTGAAATTATGGACAAATTTTGAACTAGTTTAACTCTCTTTGATCCCACATACAATAGTATAGCTGTACGCTGAGAAATGTGATTTCACTGAAGTGAATTCCTTTCACTCAGATTCACAGAATCACAAATTAGTTGAGGATGGAACAGACCTCAGGAGGTCATTGGTCCAGTGCCCTTGCTCCAGCAAGGCCCCCTAAAGCTGGTTGCCCAGAACCATGTCCAGGCAGCCATGTCTCCAAGAACAGAAACTCCACAGACTCCCTGGGCAACCAGTGCCAGTGCTCAGTCACCCTCACAATGAAAAAGTGTTTCCTGATGTTCACACAAAACCTCCCATGTTTCAGTTTGTGCCCACTGCCTCTGGTCCTGTCACTGGGCACCACTGAAAAGAGCCTGGCTCCATCCTTTTTGCACCGTCCCTTCAGGTATTTATAGGTGTCAATGAGACCACACTGACCCTCTCTCTTCTCCAAGCTGAACAGTTCCAGCTCTCTCAGCCTTTCCTCATAGGAAAGATGCTTCAGTTTCTTAATCATCTCTCTGGCTCTTTATTGGACTCTGTCCAATCTGTCCATGTCTTTCCTGTACTGGGAAACCCAGAACAGGGCACAGTACTCCAAATGGGGCCTCAGCAGTGCTGAGGAGAAAGGAAGTATCTCCTGTCTCAACCTGCTGCCAACATTCCTCCTAATGAATCCAAGGATACCATTAGCTGCCTTTGCTGCCAGGGTACATTCCTGGCTTACATCACAGGAATCTCAGGTCCTTTTCTGTAAAGCTGCTTTCCAGGTGGGTGGCCCCCAGCATATACCAGTGCCTCCTCCCCAAGACTTTGTGCTTCCCAGTCCTGAACTTTGTGATGTTCCTGGCAGCGCATTTCTCAATGGGATGGAGAAATCAGTTAATAAAGATGTTAATGAAAATGTTCTGAGTTTTCTTCTTTCACCATCTCCAAGCATCTTTCCCTTATTCTCTCCATATTTTGCTAGCACTTTTTTGTGCTTCCAATGACAGGGAATTATTTAGGTGTGCTAGTTGGTATGGATACTAAGAAATCAAAGTGAACTCTAAACTGTGTAAGGAGCAATGGAAAATCTGTGAATAGGAAATCCAATCTAGGTTATGCTGAAATGTCAGAGAAAGATGTAAAGGAAAGACTAAGTTAGCATCCAGTTCATTAACTCCTGTCATCTCTTATGTATTCACACATAATACTCCAAACAGCACTAACCTTGTTGATACCTCTGCGTAAGATGTAGAGACCAGTAGACACATTTCACCATCAGCTATCAGGGGCTTAAGAACTAAAAGTTGGGGTTAGAACTGTGCTTTCTGGTATTAATGAAATTCTTACGCCACTCAAATGGATGCTGTATTACAAAAAGCTTGTCCTCTAAACATCTTCTAGTAGAACATAGTTTTAATATGAAAAACAATTATGAATTTATGTACTCTCCTCAGAAAAAAATATATTGGGATGAATCCAAGACTTATCAAGTCTGTTGCAATTACTGTACAGTTACAACAATGATGAATTTGTACCGTTTGTCCAGAATCAATTTTTAACTGGAATTCAGGAAAGATAAGATCTTGCAGGTATAAACTATTTTTGGTCCATTATTATGAAATGTAAATGTTACTAAAAATGGATGCCTAAAAATGTCTGGATTAGACTATATTAATGCATCGTTCCATCAACTTCCACTTGTAGGAATATCGATAGAGCTGACCTGCTATTTCCTGCCTGCCATTATGGTTCTTAAATGATGTTAACATTAAATTAACCTACCTGAGCAAGGAGGTTGTATTTTGAACAATTGTAAAAGTTGAGTAATTTGTTTGGGTTTGTTTCAATAGATTACTTCCTGACTTATTTGGCAAACTACTAGCTTTTGATATGCAAGCTCTATGACTTCAAATATACACATAAAATGTGCTTCACACATCCTTTTGTGCTGTTTGAATTATTATATTTGCCTGAAATAGGTTATAGTAGTTTTATTTTTCTTGATCTCTACACTGAAGTGTTATGTACAGAAATAGGATAAATCCCATTGATCCTGAATATGTTTCCAACACTATTTCATATTATGGACATATTCTGATTTCATTTACATTTGCCTCCTCCTAGGGAAGTTGCTCACCAAGAGAATAAATTGACAAAGAAACCTAGATCACTGTAATGAAAACCAATGTTAATATACATGCCATGATTTTTGGCAATAGAAAGCAAACAGGTTGCTATCTACTTTGACTATCTGCATAAAAATGCTGTATACAAAATAATCTGTCATGAATTTTCTGTATTCAGAATAAATATTTCCAAATTGTTTTAAACTTAGTTTCATTATTTCTTATGCCACTAGAATTCCAGCTTATTTATTAAAACCTGAGGGCCCATCACATGATAGGTTGTAATCAATAAAACTTGTGCCAGCTGATGTTATTCTGCATGTCAAGTCATATTGCTACAGTTCTTTCTCTAGGATGTTACAAAGCTCTAGCTTGTTCTTTTTGTTTCTATTTTTTTGTGTGTGTGTGCGCATTATTTTCTCCTGTCTTAGCACCGACTCAGGAATTGTTTCTCATAACTATAGCAACAAGAAAAAACAAATCATATTCCATCCATTTCTAACAAAAGATAAAACCAGACCAACAACAGCAAGAGAAAATTCTGCTCTAATGCACCAACTGTTACTGCATTGCCTCAGATACATTATGCAAACTAAATAAATTACCTTCTGGTAAGAAACTTGCATGATCGCTCAGTCATATCAGCTTGTTGCCAAACTTGCCTAATTTAAGCAAACAAACCAATGAGCCAATCAACCCACAAACTACATTTGACATTGTCAGATCATCTCAAACACTGCAGCATTCATCGAGATTAGCATGGTAGATATAGTTTAAGGAATAACCTAGCTTTTATTTATAAGAATTTTTTCTCTACATTGAGGAATTTAAAGGAGAGAGGGCCCTTCTAATGGAAGAAGATGTAAGAACAGAATCATCAGGGATAATGTGGTAAGTTTTATGGTAGAGATCCACAAGGGACTGATGAGGTCAAGAGAAGTACTGTCCTTAATATGCACTACAGAAGCCAACTCTATGACTCTTCAGGGGTCAGCTGTTTGAAGCTGGTTTTGTTAATCTAATACGTATTTACATATATCCAGAGACAAGAAAGAATTTCTGTTGCTGTTTGGCTTTTGACAACTGCTCTGCTATTTAGTTCTCATACATTCCTTCATTAATGTCTTGGACACTGTAGGAAAAGAAGACAAGACACCAGGAATGTGGTTTAAGTAGGCTGTGACTTCATAAATAACACATCTGGGAACCATCTGGCAATGACTCGTCCAGTGCAGGTCATGCTTCCTTTGTAATCCATACCATGTGGTGGCAAACTGCCATCAGCCCTCCGCCCTGCTAACATGGCCTTAGCATCACTCCTGGGATCCATGGGCCCCCTCACCCTCGAAGAGGACTGAAAATATAAAAAAGGAGGCTGTATCTCAACTCGAATGTAGCTTTAACTTTCTTTGCAGTGTTCTGTTTCCTTCTTGGTTCTGATTACAGTCTAACATAAAGAGGACTCCTTAGTCAACGATTACCTGCACTGGATGTTCACTACAGTGATGCAACTTTTTTACCCCAGCCAGATTCTCGCATTGTCAATAATTGTTTCCATTAGAGCCACCAGCATCATATTCCCTTTCAAGTCAGAAATCTGAATAGAACATAGAATTCAATTGAATGCACACTCCAAATTAATAGTTAATCTGATTTTTCTTTTCAGCTAATTTATCACCTAAACTTCCTTCCTAAAATCCCAAAATCATAGTCATTTTGCTGTAATATGATCTGGCTGTACTTATGATCTCTTGTCCTAATCTCAGTTTTGCCATTATTTTTTTTCCCTCCGTTGGTTTATCATGATTTATCTTAATCCTTTTATATGGCCTTTCCCTCATCCTGAATGAATCAGAGCAATCCTCTGACCCCCTGCTACGCCTCTCCAGTTGGGCCAATGCCTACCTGAAAGCTAACAGATCAACCTCCTGAAAAACTACCTTCCTGGTGCAAGTCAAAGGCACACTATTAGCCAGACAATATATCTACAGTCTGACACATAATTCTGAAAAACAGGCTGAACATTGCTACTGCTGAAACTGTCCCCTCCATACTCGTGTCATCTCAAATATTATCAGTTACAATCAAAGTCTCTTGGGTTCCTATCACTGTGTCTGCTTTAGATACTCTCATTTGAAAGGAAGAAGAACCCAGTTTATGATGATAATGTCTGTACTACATATTCTTTGGCATCAACATGAAGTTAAATATTCCTTATGCACTAAGTGCCTTTCATGGGAAGCGACAGTGGCATAGCATCGGTTGACCTCTATCCTTGTCAAATCTGAACAGTTTGATTGAGAAAATCTTACATTATTGTAATAGAGAAATATACTCCATCACCCTTCATTTTTCAAACAGCAGAAGCGGAGGAATTATAAGACACAAAGGCAGTTTTTCTGCATTTTTTACAAGCCTGGTTTATACATACCTATCCCAAGGCTCTACCAGAATTATATTTTGGCAATTCTTACCTCATGCTCAGACCTACTTAAATCTAATATAAAGTTTCTCTTAAGCTGATATGGTCCTAAAATAATGATGATCAATAATAATACAAAAAATACCCCACCAATAACAGATTGTAACCCTAAGAAACAAAGATGGAAATTTGTAATGTTTAAGACAGATCGTTTTTCTCCACTTAGGGAAGGTGAATAAAATTATTCACAATTACACATCTCTAGAGGTTTTGGCAAAATTTCTCCCAGAAATCAGGATTCCAGAGGCCAATGGTACATAAATAGGATCCCTGATGGCCCCCATCAAATTCTCCCTATTTCTATCTCTTTTCCTTTTTGATTGAATTGGAAAATATTAATCTTTTTTCACTATTCCCTAGAAAGCAAATTAGTACCATTTATGTAAATGGAAACTTGAGCCATAGTGTATCAATCTATGTTAAATGGCTGTTATGGCTTAGTGCAGTACATTTAAAGTTTAAAAAAAATAAAATAAAAAATAGTCAGGACCTTTCCAAAATGAAGTACCTTATTTCTTGTTTTGTTTTAGGAAGAAATTTTGGTCTAGTCATTACTTAAAACACAGCTGATGGGAAGGTATCAGTTTCAAAGTAACCTCCCAGAATATTTTGCTAAGAAAGGGTGGACCAGGTGATCCCTAATGTCCCTTCCAACCTGGTATTCTATGAATACTAAATGTACCATAGATGTAGTTAATCTTTCTTAATATTGCAATCATCTTAATGATTTTTGTGATAGTAACATCTTTACTGAGCATTTAATCTAGTCTCCAGCTCAACTAACTAAGCATAGCACCGAACAGAGAGGACAATTCACTATTTTCAATTTGCTAGCAGTTTCCCAAACTAGCCTAAAGAATATAAAGGCAGCAGACTTTTATCTTCTTATCACCTCTTTGCTTAAGAGAAGTTCACTATGTTGGCTACTTTCATATGATCCTAAACTTTTAGCCCAGACATATATATATCCATATTCATACTCTACTGCACTTTTACAACCTGTGTATCTTCTGGTTTGATCTGACAGAACAACCTGGAATTTTCACTAAAAGGTGGAATTAGACATAAATCTACATAATTAGGTTCAGGGTCATCAGTATATGAAGCCCAGTTCAGATAAAAAATACAATAAAAATAGGGGGCTAGACACCTGGCCCCTGGGAAATGAGGGGACATCACAGGCCCTCAAATAAAGTCCTGATGGTATGACTGACAGATGTTAGCACATCTCTAATCCTCCAGACACACAAAAGCAGATAAACACATGACAAGTGTTTTGGCTCCCTGTCTTCTCAGAGAAGTTTTTTCTTCTATCACCAGTCAGGTACTGAGATATATTCTCTAGAGATACAGATGCATATGTATGTATATGTAGAACATCCTTAAGGGAAACCACTCACTGTATAAACAGGACCCTCTGCTTCACCAGTCAGCAGTAGTAGCCTCCATCTGTCTTCTCCATGCTGGAGAAGAGGCTACGTGGCTAAAAAGAAGGTGGGTTGAAAAGGTATGATATATCAGAGTCAAAGTCTAAGTCAGCCTAAGTCTAAGTTCCCTAGCCTCTGAAGATGGAGATGTGGTTCTCCAGATGGACAGTGCATGAGACAGTTGTTGCAATGCAAGCTTAAAAAATAAATAAATAAAATCTCTAGTGTTTTTGTTCAGAAGCTTTTTGTTTCTAGAGCTTCATATAATCATATCATTCACTAATTGCTACTGAGAGAATGTGCTTTGAGTTGCAAACTGATGAGAAGAGCAATAATTAAGAGGGTATACCAAGTACATCTGCCTTAAGCAAAAGCAATTTGCAATACTGAATTAATGTATTCTTTGTCTATCAGTGATATTTGGTGCCACATTTGCTTCTGTTATTGTTTGGGGCATATTTATTTATTCTGACTGATTCTGTCTCCCCTGAGTGAGTTATTTCCCCAATCTCACTTTTTTTCTTTTTTCCTGAATAAACTCAAAAATAAATATGCCAGGAGAATGCTTCTCTGTGATACCCTGCAAAAAATCAAAAGACATTTTTTAATTGTTATTTACCAGAAACATCCGTATCTTCTGACAGAGCCAACTGTTCTCTGAGATGGAAATTAATTTTTATATAATTTATTTTATTTTAAAAGTATCCTTTTCCTCCTAATTTTATCTATTTCAAGCTTCTGTTATACTATTCTTTCAATAAACTTTCTCATGACTCAAACAGATGCGACTACTATGAGGTCAATTTAATTTATTTGAGGGTTTTCCACCTCACAGATGGGCAAAGGCTTTATTTGTAACAGGATTCAGGTGCTGGAATACAGACTTTTTTTTTGGTATCCTACCACCATCCCCCACTTCCCAGTGTAAGGCATGAGATGAGTCAGATTCTTAGCAGCTGACTCAAAACAGCTACAAGTGAGAACCCTCTACTTTAAGGTAAGGGTATATGCATATTGCCTATACCTCACAACAACTTACATGAATGTGAGTTTAGACTACAGTAAAGTGCTCCATTTTATTCTGGAGTCCCACCTGGAAACCCCTTCTAGCCATGAGGTACCTATAATCAAGTCTATCACTTCCTGAAAAATAAAATCTGTAGGGAGATTTTGGTTCCATTAAACCCACTCACCTACTGGTTAAAGCATGAGACTGTTTTTAACTACATGGAAGGATGGAGGTGATCTACATTTAGCTGTGTCTGTCCATACCCCGTTCAGAGCATAGTCCTGCATGTTGGGATAATACACTAGCCATGAGGGTATAGTATATTTTGGTGTAAAATTCCTAGTTCCTTTTAAAGCCTTTTTGAATAAACCACTTACATATTCACGTGGAGCAAGGAGTAGGAGCTGGATTTCCCTGGTGAGTGATTTAATCACCAGGCATTCTAACTCTCTCTCTGGCCTAATGAATATTTCATATTTTATTCTGTGGAACAACATATTATGCAATCATTCAATTAAGCACTGTCTCATAATGCATATGCACAAGGTGTTATTCATGAATAACACCACTGAAGCTGAGAGGCTTGTTTTGTAAAATAAAAAATGCTGTTCATTATTAAGCACTACATCTTTATCGTTCTGCTGTTGAAAGTAGAGCTCACATTTGGAAACAGAATACCAACCAGCCATTGTTGAAAATATCACTCAACTCCAGTCAACTTCAAACCAGTATGGAGAGGTTTAGAGAAAGAAGATCGTGATCTTTCTCCATCACCTGAGGAATCTTCATCTGTCTTTGAAAGTACAGTCAGCATCCAGGGAAGGGAAGACAAGAAACAGTCCAGAGAGCAAATACCAAATATTTTGGTACAGGAATAAGCATCTTGTAAATGGAAGAGGTAGGAATTAAAAATAATAATAAAAAAAAAGATAACAAAAATAAGTGAGGAAAAGAAGAACTAAGAATGAAAATTTCAGGGATGAGGGATCAATGCCTTATAAATACTTTTTTTTTTTCCCCAGCACTGAATAAAGATAATTAAAATGTTGATGCCATTGCCTCATCCTCATGAAAAAAAAAAAAAAAAAGCCAAAGGAAAAGCAGAAGGAGAGGAAGATCTCAGGATGTCTTATCTGAGAAAACTGCTTGCTGTTTTTCAGGAACTTAACGTCTGTTTCACTTCCAAAGGCCACAGGTGAAGGCTGGAGAGGCCTAAGAGGAGGAGACTAGTTGTAAATTTGCCTTAGCAAGTAGAAAAATTATTATTTTGAGCCTGAATTAAATTATCGTATTAGATTTTTACTTTTACATACATCTTGTAGAATTTTTCTAAGACATGTTTCATGTTATCTGCAAAGTCTTGGCCAGCAGTTTAATAGTATTATGAAATGGATTGAAATGTCAAAGGTGGACATGCTGGAATGGCTAGAGGTAGCTAGGCTCATAAACACCTGAACCTCATAAACACTCCCAGTGCTTATGGAGCTTCCTCAACATCACACACTTGGCATAATGGCCATGGGTAGGTAGCAAGCTCCTAGGAGACTGCCATGTGGCAGTGGAGAAAAATGTCAGGTTTGAATTGTGCTAAGAAGCCATATCTGAGCTTAGTTTGTAGTTAAGGGAGAAAGAAGGGGAGAAGAGACAGTAATGGGAACAATAAGTAGGATTGATATGTCCTTTAGTTCCTTAGGTAAGGTAGCATAAGGACATGCACAAATATCTGTTGCTAGTGACAGGGCTATTAAAGGGCCTGACTTCCCATTCCAGGAGCTCTTATGCTTCAAGAGTCAGATTTGTGTGTATGGATACTGAAAGAAGAGCTACGTTTAGGCGTTTGCCATAATTCCTTTGTTTAGGAGGTAATTAAGACTTGAAATTTTCAAAGAGGTATGTTAATATGCAATTTTGACCTTGCTGAAAGTACAAAAATTGTGACAGTAGCATCAGTCGATTGCAATCATGAGTGTTTTTCAGTCGGTATTGCCTTGAAGGGATGAAGAGACAGGGTAGTCAAATGTTTAAAAGCTCACCTATGTCTGCAAAGAGACATAAAAATATCATTTTAAAGGCAGTTTTCTCTATTATTTTCTCTAGTATTGTATTACTAAATGCTGGCATGAAACCAACATCCCCGCTTTTTACATTTTCATTCCTGTACTACCCACTTTAAGTCATACTAATTTGCTTTTTCAAGTTTTAAAGTATTCTAACCTTTTGTTGTCCTCTTTCAAAAATAGTCTGCTATAAAAAGTTCATATTGATCTTCTGCATTAATCCTTGATGAGAACTCCTATGTTGAGCCAGTTTGAGAAAATTTCCTTTCCAAATTAAGTTACTCAAGGTCAAAACTGCTTCTGTTCAAGCCATTCTCTCCAAGCATCATATACAAAGCTAAACTTTCAAGACTTGTGAACTTGAAGTTCTGTAATTTGACAAGCTCCTAAATATTTTCATTTCAATTTTCACAAAGTTAAAATTAGAATTAAAATTAGAATTAAAATTAGAATTAAAACCCCACCACTTTATGAGAACTATAACCCCACAACTTTCTAACATCATCATTTCCTGAGAGTTTCAGAGAATGCATTATCTTTTGAGATAGCATGGCAGTCTACAAATGCCAAATTTGAAAAAAAAATTGCTCTTATCAGTGTCCATTCACAATCCATAAGCACAACAAACATTCCACAGACTGTGATCAAGACCATCACAGGTTTGCTGGACACTTCCTAAGGAATGCTATTTATAGGCTTCAATTAGAGTACTTCAAGAAAGTGACCAAAAAATGATAAATCCACACAATGCACCGAATCTTTTTGTGATTTTAGGGCTACAGTTGTAGGCATTTTATGTAGGTGAGATACAGTGCTGAGCTTATCAGGTCACAGGAAAAGTTTTGCTCCCTGCACTGATCTGGATCTCTCATCAGGCAGCAGTCAGGCCTCACGTCATTCTGCTGAACGTTCACCGAACGTTGCTGCCTCCAGCAGATTATTACTCACTTCTCAGCGCGCGGAGCGAGGCAGCGGCGAGGGCTGGCTCCGTGCCCGCGCTGGACCGGGGCGGGCAGGGGGTTCCCGGAGGCACCCGCCGGGACCCGAGGCGACCGCGGGAGAGGGAAACGCGGCGATGCCGGAAGCGACGCTCGGAGCG
>JANHGN010021222.1:43924-57002 GCA_024605025.1 Megaceryle maxima | reverse complement strand
AATGGAGCGACTTCACGGTCAGGCAGCGAACGAGCCCCTTCCTTGCCCGCTTCACCCCCTCGAGTGCCGCTGGCAAACAGATACGAGCCTCTGGTTGAGAAAGAGCAGCAAACGAAGATGTGGACGATGGGCGACCTATACCAGAGGTACGTCCCCAGTCCGAAAGGCCCACGCCCGTGTCACAGCCACAGCTGCAAGGAAGAAAAGAAGGGTTATAGTTGTAGGTGACTCCCTTCTGAGGGGAACAGAGGGTCCAGTGTGTCGGGTGGACCCTTCTCACAGGGAAGTCTGCTGTCTGCTTGGAGAGAGGTTGTGGAGTCTCCTTCTCTAGAGACTTTCAAGACCTGCCTGGGACTGTTCCTGTGTGGCCTGCCCTGAGTGATCCTGCTCTGTCAGTGGGGTTGGACTCAGTGATCTCCAGAGGTCCCTTCCAACCCAAATCATTCTATGATTCTGTGATTTTATGATTTATTGTGTAAAGACTGTGGGCATCTAAGTGAGGCTGAAAAGTCCACGAGGTGACTAAGTAGCACATAATTTGGCATTGAAATTATATATACAAGTCTAATTTAAGAAACTGGGTTTACATTAATTAATTTTTAAGTTAGAATCATAGAAGTTCCATTAAGGCTCTTAAAATTGACATTGAGTGTGAGACCTCTGTTTCATAATTACCTTCATAAGAGTGTTCTAAGAATAAAAAACCCCAAATCAGACATTCAGAAAGAGTACAGACATTCACAAAGAATAATGGCTATCACCTCGTTAAAGCACATGTATTTAGAAGCATCGATGCTTACTCTTTTCCTCTTAAAAATGAGTTAAGTTGCAATTAATAATTTAATAGTACCCTTATTGTGTGTTTAATTGTAAATATTTTATATCATCCTTTTAGTGGAAATATTTATCTTGAGCTTCTCTTAATGTGATTTTGTGCTATACAATGATATGGACAAATCAGTAGTTTTGACTGATGTCTTGTTTGCTTTTGTGGTAGTTTTTGCTGTAGTGTTGAGTCACACTAGAATTGAAAGTTTTTCTGCTGCTTTGGGGGAAAATAAAAAAACCCAGCCAGTATTCTAAATACATTTGTTTTCCAAATATCTTAGAAATACTCTGAATGTTTGAGCTAGAATAGGCAAAACCTCTTCCTATCTCGTCCTGTCACCGCCACTACTTGAGGTTAACATATTGTCTGTCTCCTTTTAATAGAAACATTCCTCATGTATTCCAACAAATCACATATATCTGAATTCTACATACAAAGCTGTAATTCCGTGGAGAGTTTGTGGTGACATTGATAAATGATGTCACCAGAACCCTTTACTTGAATTACAATCTTAATTATGTACACCTGGGTTCTTATTATTCCTTACATTATTTTTGTCATAGCACTATCTTGTCCTATCCTTACTCTGATGCTAATTTATCAGTAGCCTAGGCACTGCAGCTTAGCAAAGCCTGTCCACACTCTTTGAATGGCTGTAAATTTCTTCCTTGTTATTGCTGATTTAAAGACAAAAAGTGTAGCAGTAAACAATAAATACCATTTTTACATGAAGCTGCAGCAGATTTTACATAAAATTTTTGAGCTTTGTTTTTGTTTACATCAGAGTTCTTTTACTTAAGGTTGCCCAACATTTCAGACAGCTTCTACTTGTTTTATGTTTCTCAAGAAGAGCAAAAATGTTTTGTTTACTTACTTATTTTTGTGGGAGAGGAATACCCATGTGGCTGAAGGTGGGAAACACTGCATATGGTAAGCCTGAGAATGGGAAAGATGAGTTTCTTCTAGTTCACATTCTCTTCTGGGTTTTTTTCCTCTATTCACCTTGTGAACCTCATCGGGATTATTTTTGTCACAGGAAATACAAAAGACCCTGCTTTGAGTGTGTGTGTGGCCAAGGAATCCCCTTAAAAATGATCAATCGGGCTGCCTTGAGCTACTTTGCTCTGGAAGCCCCTTGAAGAGACAAGCTTGCAACAAAGTTGATTGAAAGCTCCCAAATCCATTTTATCCTCCTAATATTTGAAAAATGTGAAGAGAGCTTGGACTTCTAGGTTATAACTTGCATCTATTCATTACGTTTATTTAATTTGAAGACTGTATCTTGTGCAACACTCACAGGGACGTATTTAACAAAAAGTTCAGAGCTAAAGTCTAAAACAGTAGCTTTGAACTTGGTCTTTAGTGAGGCAAATGTATTGATGAGCTGTGTCAGACTTGAAAAAGAAGTTGGAAGAATTGGTTCTTGTAACTTTTTTTTTTAGCTTTCTCGTACTGAATTGCATCCTCTAGAAAAAAAAAAAAAAAGGTACATTCCTGCTTCCTTTGTAATCAGAACTGACCAGGACTGAGTATTAACACTTGTTTTCCTCTCCATCACTAGTGATGCCACATTCCTTGTTCATTCTGCAAAAGCAACCCATAAAGCCAGAAACAATAAGAATAGAAAGGTTCTGAATTTTGGAGCATTCATTACTAGAATATCCAGGAGAAAACTTAGAAATCAAAAGTGTGAACAGAAATCTGGACAACCCTATCATAACTCTTGTACCAAAGGTGTTTTACACAAATATTTACTTACCTTTCAGTTTACTTAAGGTGGCTGGTATATTTATGGTAGCTATTTACTTCAACGTGAACCATCACATACACTCAAGCCTGCATCACAGAAATGGCTAATTCTTGTCTCAACTCTATGCCACTGAAAGTTTGTATGTGTATTATTTCTCTTGCCAATTGATATGTGCACCTTGACCATTTCAGCTCTTTCTCATAAGATTCATAGGTCCAAATGAGCCTTCAAACTTTCCCCACACTGTTTCTTGAGCATAAGGGCTGTTCCGATGGCTCTTCCGGTCCCACAATTATATGACAAGTTCTTGCAGAAAGCATTTGGTCCTTCCATTCCCTGGAGGGATTGTAATTTTTTACTGTTCCACAGCCTCTAAACTGCTAATTAGACAAATGATAATATGTTCACAGTTATCTGCTTTTCAGAAGGCCTTAGCATCCAAAGCTTGCTTCAAATTCAGCCAGGGTTTAAATTGCCTGTTAATTATTTTACATATACCCAGAATTTACCAGTTTGCCATTCTGGCACATGGTAAAATTTTGAGAGTGTATAACAGGCCTTTTGTTTGAGCAGCAGAAGATGTAAAGAGGTCTTCTTTTACTCCTTAGCTGATATATATGTGTGCACACATGAAAACATGTGTAGATGCTCTTTGTGAATGGCCTTTTTTTTCTGTTGTTCCAAGATCTGAGGCAAGTTGTTGCCTAAAATTTGCAGCCCACTCTGAAGAATGTAAGTCAAGTAAATAATAAGATGCAGCACAGATACTGTTATAAACTGTTGGAGACATTTGAAAAAGGTGGGCTCTCTCTCGTTACTAGTTTTACTATGGTCTTTCTGTGATCCTCAGTAAAAAATGTGAGAAACTAAGGGTAAAAATACTGCTTAAAACTTAACATACATGGCCTACTAGGCAGAGCTTAATCCACATAATTCTCCTTAAAAAGCAGTGAGACAGTAAACCTATGTTAAATAGTTGGAGTCTAGATACTTAGAGCTCCATTGAATGAGAAGTTTTACAGAACCTCAGTGGTAACATAGAATTCCACACCTGGTAAAAATTCATGTACAAAATGGACTCATGTTAGAGAGAAGAGACAGGGGAACAGATTCCTGTGGCTGGGATCCAGTTCTGTAATTTCCCTATTAATTTGTGTTTGTGGAGATGGAAGTAGTTCCTATGTAACTGGAGAAACTGATGGGACAACTTCCATATTATTTTAAAATTAACTCTGTTGGGGTGAATAATGCTTAGGGGCAATCCATATAGAATAGGTATGGCCTGGAAAAGAAGTAAATTGAAATATCCCAGGACCGCATATTTAAGTTGCTTAAATGAGAGACAAATCTCAAACTTTTTTTTTTTTTTTTTTTCAAAGACTATGCAAGTCCTCCATGACTAAGGACAGACAAACTATTCAGCTTGTTTTAAGCAGCCACATGAACTTATTAGTGTTGTATGGCTTGCTTTCATTCTCTTTTTAGTGACTGAGACACTGATTTTTCTTTTTCGCTCATTTGTAAACCTATTTATAACAGGGTTCCTAATGAAAGTGTAGAACTAGGACTTTTTAAATTTTTCCTATATATCTTCTTTCCCTCACCTTTCTTTCCTTCCTCCATCATATACTTCACCTGTCTCCTCAGCTTAGAGTGAACTTTTTCTTGGACAATAGATTTATATTTCTTCCAAAGTAAAATGGGATCCTAATTTTATTGCGGTCCCTTTGATGTTATAGTACTACAAAGCATAAATAATAATAACGACAGCTGAAAGGGAACAGTGATCCTGCATTCAAGCACTTATGATCTGTTCTTGGACATGAGATGCACATAAATGCACATTGGGTTAGGTTCCAAGGTCAGTTACCCGACTACAAATTAGATTTAACTCCACTGGATTTAAGAGAGCCAATAGAGAGGTATACTTGGGTAACTAAATCAGATTTTTTACATTTCATCTCAAATAGTTTGATTCAAAATTTTCCTGTGTTCACCACTAAGTCTTTTGGAGGTGGGGGAATGCAATAGTGCAAGCTTAGATTTTTAATTATTTTTTTTCAGCAAGCCCTATACAGTTTGGTTTGTTGTTTTTAAAAAAAGAGACCTCTGTATCAGTGTCTTGAAAGATAGATTTTTCCTATCTCTCTTTGAGATTCTAAAATAAAACGATAAGTGGACAGAATACCTTGGTCAGTAGCCCTTGCTCTGAACATACCTGGGCCACTGTCTCACTGATGGATCATCTGTCAAAGCTGAGCCATGCTCAGTCATACCAGGTGGCTGCTGCCTCCAACAACTTCCATTCCCACTTCACTGTGGGAAGAAAATTATCACAATCCTGTCTGGTACACTCAAGATGAAGGCATGGGAAATGTCCTGTAAGCAAATTTCACCCCAAAACGGGGAAAACGATGATCTGGAAAGCCATTAAACTAATTTCTTCACTCCCTACAAGTCGTGTGTTTGCCATGTTCTCCAATTACTGCACAGAACACACCACTTTCCTCCACATTCCTCCTCCTCCTCATGATGATTTCCCCACCCTTGTGAGACACAAAACCAGAAAGCCTATCATTAATCTTCTTTCCCAAAGTGTTTAGGTCTATGAGATCTGGCTTTAATTACCAGCCATAAGAACTAATTACCCTGGCCTAGGAAAGACAGGATGGAGGAAGGGGGTGATGCTGTGAGAATCTGACAGTGTACATCTTGGCATATAAGATATTCCCATTGCGAGTTCTGTGTCACTTGAGAAAAGAGATAAAAGGACAAGTATGCAGGAGTCACTCCAAGTTTATAAATGCCTCCAATGATACCTCTGTGGGAATTAGAGTTTTCCTTGTGGGAGTAGTACTTCTAGAGTGCAGAGCAAACAGATGGCACCTCAACAACAAATGCATGATGATAATGAGTTGAACAGTGACTCAAAGCTGAGCTATGCAAGCCTGAAATAAACATTACAAATATTGGAGTCTAATTCTGAATCAGGGGACAAAGTGCTTAAATGTAAAGAAGCTACTTTACATCAGCAGAAGCTGAATCTGACCACATGTCTTCTGAAAACTTCTCATCCTCTGTGGGACTAGCTTATTTAATAATACACTTAATAACTCCAAAATAGACACTTTTACTTTAATAAACTTCTTGCTTAGCATGGAAGCCAGACTGGAACACTGACTTACAGATAACTACTCTGTACTGAATGGAGCTCCAGCTTGTTGAAGTTAAAGCACTTCAATATTTCAACCAATGTAAGATGCTGTTTCTCTGATCCTTTGATGTACCTAAATGAATTGACTGGGTGCTTTAAAATATCAAGTATAACAGAGGAATAACAGTTTAAGGGAAAAATGTGTATGGCAATTTTATTTTTCTTAGTAACTGGGACAATAACGTTAAAAATAAGTGAAATGAGAGCCATTCAAGGAAAAAAATACACATCTGAGCTTTCAGTGTCACACATCTTGCAGAAGGCCTGAAAAGGCCAAATAGGTCAAGCCCAGAAAAAAAAAAAAAAAAAACAACCCTGCAGAACTTCTCTGGAGAAATCTGGCATTTAGCTATTGTTTTTTTCTAGCTGTGCATAATACATCTGTCACAGATGTGGTATGGTTATAGTTTGGTGTGGTATGGTGTGGTTTGATACAGTACGGTATGGTGTGGTGTGGTATGATACAGTGTGGTTTGGTAAGGTATGGTATGGTGTGGTTTAGTATATGTGGTATGGTATGATGTGGTTATGGTATGGTGTGGTGTGGTATGGTGTGGTTTGCTGTGGTGTGGTATGGTGTGGTATGGAGGTCCTGTTCAATAGGCCACAAGCTGTGCTTCATCTTTCCCTGTTCTCATTGCCTGGGCTGTTTCATCCTCTGCTGTGCTCCCAGTGGTACTCAGCAGTTCTTCCTTACCTGCAGGATATGTAGCAGGGATGTTACTGATGCTTGTAAGACATTGTGTTGGCATGTATCATCAGTCATCCTGCTCTGCTCTGCTCTGTGATTTTAAGGTACCGAAGCAGTCTGAGACACAGTTAGCTAGCTAGGGTTCCAGAAGCAATGCTTTGCTGCTAATGTGCTTCTCCAGCTGGTTTATTAGGTACTTCTTCCTACTTGTTTTTAATGTTGACTCTTGAATAACGGTGGCTCTTTTATTGCCAAGAATCATACAGAATCATTCAGGTTGGAAAAAAACCTCCAAGACCATCAAGTCCAGCCATCTACCTAACATTATCATGACCACACTATGTAGCAAGCACTTTTCTCCTGAGCACAATCACTATCCTTAACTTCAACCTGAACTTCTAGGCATTTTGTGATATATCACTAAGTCCTGCAAGGCTTTTAATGTTTGTTTACTTCAGTAAGAGCTTGTTCCACTGATTCATGACTCACTCTATGATGCAGAATCAATCATCTTTAATTGTCCCAGCTATGACAATTGTACTATGACAATTAGGACATAGAGCCTCTCTGGTGAATATTATTACCCTTGCCGTTATTTGGTGACTGACTTTGCTTTAATTGATTTCATTAGAAGGCCCAGCCTTTGGGGGATGCAGTTCAGGGTCAGTAGCATTTCCACATCATTTTCTTGGTTTGGAAGGAGTAGGGGAGGGAGAGCTTGTGTGACAAAATATGCTGTGGTTTTTATACATAACATGAAAAAAGTTGTGTCATCAAAGTTCTTAGTCTGAAATTGTTTTGGCTTGGTTGTTTTGTTTGGTTGGTTGGTTGGTTTTGTTTGGTTGGGTTTTTTTAAATACACCTAAACTGCTCACATTGAATAGAGAAACTGTTTTCAATTCTCTTGAATGCCTCCAAACATTGCACCTTCTGGATGACACACAAACTGTGTTGAAGAGCTGCTGTGTCAACAGTTTATGTTGCAGCTGACTTACGGTGACTTTCAAGTAACGCAGAGAAATTTGTGTTGATTTACTGAGTGCTATGCAATCCTTCATCCATCTGAAGTCATCATCCATCTCCAGGCACCTCCAATAAATATATTAAGTAGCACATTATCTAATGCTTCTCCAAGTCTCATCAACAATGAAAGCTGTAAGTATTTGTAAATTCAGGTTGCTGCTTAACCTTGTGTAACGGACCAGAATCAAATTGCCATGAATGGCCTGTAAGAGACCTGGGGCAGAAAGAGATGTGACTCTCTGCATTGGCAGAAAGGAATGTGTGCGTTACTGAGCTCAATAATGTTCTCATTGGCTATAGGCAAGCATTTCTTTTCTGCATTGAAATGACTAGAAGAAAAGTTTTATGGCCTGTGTGATGTAGAAAGTATACCTCTGTGGTCATAATTGTCTATGAATTCCAATCTAGGATTCTCAGTCTATGAAGCCCTATAATCTGTTTTGTTCCCTCCCTTTTACAGGGACAGTGGTGATAGGGAGTGGTGAGTTTCACACATACAGAGTCATTTCTTCAATTCCTGCACCTGAAATTCAGAGAGGTGCAAAAGACCAACCCTTCCTGTCAGTCCAACTAGACCAACATAAGGAATATGTGTATCCTAGGGAATGACCAGAAGGAAGGGAAGGGAAATGTACAGAATGCCACGTAAGTTTTAAAAATCAGCGAACAGACAAATCAACTGAAAGATTTATGAACAATTTCTTATAGAAAAAGCTTGTAAATTATATTTTGAAAGGAAAGGTAGCAGGCATTATTAACAGAATTTTCAGGTGGACTTTCTTCAACACTTACTGTTTATTGTTCAACTTTTTAGTGTGTCTTCAAACTAAGTATGATAAGGAGGATTTTATTTGAACTGGAAACAATGCTTTCAAACAGTGAGTACTAATGCTTCAACATTGAATTAGCTCCTACACATTATATGATAGTTTAAATAAATTGTTTAGTGTCAATAAAGTCTTTTTTGAACAAATACCAGGGCATATCACCACACACTTTGCACAGTCTGTTCTAGAACGCTTACTGTCTTATTGAAATTAAGTTTCTTCAACAAAATTTCTAAGCAATTTGTTCAGGTGATTTCAGCAATTAATAGCTATAAAAAAAAACAAAACCAAAAAAACACACAAAAAAACAAAAACAAAAACAAAAAAACCAACCAAACAAACAAAAAAAAACCCCAAAACACCAACAACCACACACACACAAAAACAAACAAACAAACAAAAAAAAAAAAACCACAAAAAAACCCAACAACAACAAAACACAACACTTTAAAAGATATCTATTTTCTGGCAAAACCCTAAAAGATGATGTAAATAATTCGTTTTAAATGTACATCATATGTTTCACCCTAGCAGGTTCTAAATTGGTATAAACTGGCTCACTGAAATGCATGTTATATATGAGGTAGGGGAAAGAGAGCAGTTGTTTAATGCTTCGTAGCAACGCTGCAGTGCATAGTTTTGGACAGCAAATGAAGAGCACTTTTTCTCTATGGAAACAAGTTGGGGATATAAGAGAGCAGAATACTTATTACCTGCCCTGATTTTGGGCCAGGTCATCAGCTTTAGGACTGTCCCTCTTGTAAATGTGATATGAGATCTCTAAAATTGCCATACATATCAGGGCTATTTCTTTCTTTGTCAGAAAACAAAGTAAGCCACAATTTTCACAAATGCTGGTTGCATCCAAGAATCTGTAGAGTTTGAAAAAAAGTGTCCCAGAAGGCCCCAATCCTACTCCCTCCCAGTTCTCTCATTTTCTTTGGGAAGATGCTGTTCAATCAAAATACCAAACTGGCCTGCTGATGCTCAAGTCCTGAGTTGTGAAAGAAGGGTTCACAGCACAAAGCAGTCCCATCCTGTGGTACAGGAGCATGAGACAACAAAGCCTGTCCCTTTGGTCAGAGTAAATAGCTTGTAGATGCATCTATGAATATTAAACTCACTTCAAGCAGCAGGGAGCAGGCAACCGACTGTTTGAAATAAGAATGTGTGCTTACAAATCATCCTCTATTGAAGGACTTTCCCCATCAGACCACAAGTCAGCAGGTGATCTAATTTTTACTTTAATGGTTCCTTCAGTGTTGAACTGTCTTTCTTGCAAAATCCCATTCATTTCGTCTCATCTCTGCCTGTTTTTGAAACACCACCCTAAGACCCTTCCTGCCCATGAGGTGTTTGTAGAGTTACAACTGTGGCCATATATTAGTTCAGATTGTGGGTTGGATTTTTTTTTTGGGGGGGGTTGGGGTTTTTTTCATTTTTACTTAGGAGGAGGTATTATTATTTAAGTAATTTATTTGTTTTAATGGTATTTCATTTTATATTCACCTTAGTACTATGCCATTAAGAACTTGATAAAAAAAAAAAGACTGCTGTGGTTTACTTTTGCTGGTTTGATATCACAGCATCAGCTGCACTTACCAGAGAATGATGATAAACAATAGCATTCTGGGACACTAAAACATGGTATCTATTCCTACCAGTAGTCATGGCAACCTTGATGAAACTTGTTTTAATATTATTGACCTGGAAAAAAAGCATTTTACTTCTCACCTGACCAGACAAATTGTGAAAAGACAGTTTTGTCAGAGGCATCTTCCCATTGGGTACAACTAAAATGGGACTAATACAAAGGAAAACACATGACTTTGATATAGGAATATCTTCCTTTGTATGATTTATGGAAGTCCTGCTGTATTTTATCACAGTTATTCTAAGTTAGATGATTTGTTTTAAGGTTCTTTAGAAAGCTTAAATATTAAATTGGAAATGAGATTCATCATCTTCCCAGAGTTCTCAATCTATAGGTATATTAAAAGTAAAATCTTTAATGCAAGTAGCCTGCCACTTAGTTATGCTGTTTTCTTGGGAAGTGCTGTTCTCATTTTCTGTGGTGTCTTTTTATATCACCACACATTCTGCTAGCTTTCCATCTGCTTCTTACAATTTATTTTAAAAGAACAAGACAGCTATATGCTGTACTAACACATCAGTCCTAATCTCTTACTTAAACATTATCTATTATATGAGCCAGTCAACACTGAGAGTTTGTGTATGAGAACTATTCTGTATGAGTATTTTAGTTATGATAGATTCCTGGCTTAATCTTGATATACTAATTAAAAAAAAAAAAAAAAAAAAAGGTTATATGTGTAGCAAAGCCTGCATTTTGAAGGTACTTGACTGTGTCAAGAAAAATATCAAAATAAAAAGTAGTATAGCTAATAACAGGCCTTTTAACACGATATGGGTATTTTGCAGGCATTCCAATCTCCTGTTATTCTGCTGTGGTGTGAGTGGAAAAAGAATAAATTATTATGAATACAAGACGTAAAAATCATGACAATGAAAATAATGTCTCTGCTTGTAATTACAAAACTGTGGAGAGCTACATTTTAGAGCTACAGTTAAATACTAGAGATAAAATTCTGAATGTGTTCAAATCATTGAACATTTTGCCATTGGCCATTTGCCATACAGCAAATGTTTCACTGATCTAATTTATATGGTATCAAAGGGAGGAGGTAGAAAGAAGTGTCAGTAGGGTGCAGGGATGTTTTTCTTTGTTACTGCAATTATTATATGGTATATTTATATTCTTATATATATATCTTTCAGAAGAAATTAATAATTTTTTTAAGTTTGGGAATAGATGGAGTCTGGAATAGCATATATAATTTATTTGCTTTTATTTTCAAGAACATCTGGACTTTAACAGAGGAGATTCTGTAAAACCAAGTTGAGTCATCTTGACAAATACCAGCTTCCTCACACCAAATGGTCTTTATCTCTACTTGCAGAACTCCTGCCCTAGGTAAGAAAGAATATGTAGGCTGAAAGGCACAGAACAGTTTTCTAACAGTAATATTCAATACACTGCAAAGCACCCTCTCAAGGGAGGTTGCAGGAGACCCAGTGCTTGAGTCATTTAAAATTAAACTGGACAAAACTTCCTGTAATACACTGCAAGGGACAATTATGGATGAGTGGGGACTGTACATTTAACAAGTCTTCCCCATTTCTAGCTTCCATGATTTTGCAGCAACTTTAATGGGAAACAGAATATGAAGAGCTCCCAAAATGTCTTGAGTACCAATCCTACATCTTTTCACCTGGAACCTCATTATATAGTTTTTGTTTAAATTATGTCAGAAACCAGGGCCATGCATAAGCAGATATATTATAGGATTATGATCCACAGAGGGACCCTCTAACTCAAAGCATCAGTGCTACTGTCAACAATTTTCAGGCTGCTCTCTCTCTCAATTCTTCCATTTAAAAAATTGGACAACTTAACTCTAAATTTTTACTGCTACAAATAGATCCTCAATTTTTTCTTTCATATTTTGCTGATTTACTGCTTGGGACTTTTTTTCTCTCAAATTTTAAGACAGAATTAATTAATTAATAAGCAGAATTATTGACTTAATGTGTAAAACAAAAATCCACGATGTAACTTTTAGATGATATATATACATCTGAACCTGAACTGGTTTTGTTCTGGAGAAGTATTGAGCCATAGTGACGATAAACTGGGGTGTTTTTCACTTAAAAATAGTAAAATGCAGCACTTGATTCAAGGTCAAATGAATCCATCTTCAGGGGGCTGTGGAAAAAGCATATTTTATAAGTAAAAGTTAGAGATTTTCTATCCAGAACTGAGCCCAACACAGCAAACACGTACGACTCACAATGTGCAACAATCCAATACGGTGTTTGTGAAGTACTCTTGATCAAAGGCTATTAAGTGTGATGAAATGTATAAAATCTAGTGGGTTTATGCTGTACATGGGGTTAGGGATTAAGATCAGTCACATTTTTCTTCAGTTAGGTCTAGGCTAGAATTCAAGCCTTTATTTCCAAAGTTAACACACCATTTTGCCATCTATTCCCACAGAACATAACGGTTGGTTGGCTAACCAGTAATCGCATGCCATTTGTGCATAAGAAAACCCAAGCCTGCTATGCCTATGAAAATTAAACAGTAGGTTATTGATTGGTTTGGGTTTGGTTTTTTCTTTTTGTTTTAAAAGGACTATATTAGAACTGTGTCATGAACTATGTTATATTACACAGGCTATAAACCATAACTAAACTATATTTACTGTGCAGCTTTCAGAGGGTGACTTTCTTTTTTTTTTTTTTTTTTTAATCATGTTTACTGAGCAGTTTTGAGATGTGGACAGGCAGTCACTAGGGACTGAACAAAGATCAGCAAGATTATTTTAGTAAGGACTTGAACTTGGCCTCAAATTTAAAGCACAGTCTCAGAGGTAAAGGGTTAGCGTGTTAAATGCCCTGCTGTTTGAATAACAGAAATCAACACAGAATGCCACCACCTTCTTTCTCTGACTCTATATTATTGTAAAATGAAATAGTTGTGGCCACTCTGAAGACAGGAGAGGTAATTTTTATTTCCTTCAGTTAGTAGGAAAATATGTTCCAAGATGTGAAGACAGGTTCTTTGTAATTTGTAGAGCTAAGGGAAACCTGCTTGCTTCCCAAAGGAAATTTGTCCCTTGTCATAATATATCCTAAACTTCAAGAACAATACACATCATCT
>JANHGN010021222.1:26424-38924 GCA_024605025.1 Megaceryle maxima | reverse complement strand
ACAAAGAGGAGGAGGGAGGTGGAGGAGGAGGTGGTGGTGGTGGAGGTGGTGGTGGTGGTGGCGGTGGAGGTGGTGGTGGTGGAGTCTGCAGCAAAGGTTTGGAGGGGGCACTGCTGAGAGACAGGGCAGGAGACGAAGTAGCTGAAGTAGGAAACCCAAGCATGCCTGCACCGGGAGATGTTAAAGCTGAAAACAACAAAAATATGACTGTTGTCAATGCAAAAGAAAACATTCAGCATTTCTCACATGTTCCGGAATTACCTATGGCATGAATAAACCACATTTCAAAATGGTTTTTAGTACATTTCTGTGAATCTTACAGCCTTAAATTCATAATATATCATCTACAGCAAAACCAACAGCTTTTACTCACTTTATAATCCTGATTCTATTAGCATGGGGGTCATGCACAAATCTCTGCCTATACAGAAGTCCCATATAAAGGTAGTGGAAATCAAACCAGCCCCACTGGCAGGATCAGATTCACACCTGTAGAAATAGAACTCTCCTTGTTTTGTTCATTTTCTTCCATAGGCTTAGTAGTAGATTATTAGAAAAGAAGCATTAAGCATGGTGAGAGTGTTTCCCTCTAATTGATACTTTGAGAGATCTCTACTTTGTTGTTCATTCTGACTAATTTTTATTGTGCCTCTGGGATGATAACCCACACATCCCTCACCTAAGAAATCTGATAATAACAGTGCTCACTACAAGTAATTAGCTCTCAAATAAAAAGAAATATTTATGCAAATAATAAGAAAGAAAGAAAGATGTTTAGACAAGTAAATATCAACAGGAAATGACCATTCAAAAAACTAGCAGAACAAGCAATCAGGTCAATGCTGTTCATTACTGGGATACCACGCAGCTTTCATTTTCATTTTTTAGAGTCTGAACAGAGCTTTTCTTTACCATGACAATCAGGTCAACGCAGTATTTTCTGAGAAATAAGTGCATAGCACTAAAATACTTTGACACAGGAATGCTGCTGTCCTCTGTTTACTTGAAGCATGCAGGCATGACGTCCTCCACCTCATTAGAGAAAGCAACCTAAGGATGGACTGGTTCTGTCTGGAGGGTACATTCACACAAGAAGCACGCCTCATAACTTAATGGAAGAATTTTTTTTCTCTGTTTCAAGTACCAGATATAGTGCAGTGGCTGGTAACAGTCTATTAAAAAGCATCCTTAGTGAGATGTATAGTTGGTCAGAAAATTAAATGATGGCACAGGGTAGAAAAGGCAACTAACTGTAAGAGGCTGTACATTATACCCCTTGTCATCTTTTCAGGTAAATAAGTTTGCTAGAGAAGAAAGCATACAAAGTGTGCAATGTGCAAAGGACTATGCAGTGAAGCAATGTTGGGAACAGTCTGCTCACACATGGAGAACAATAAATGCAGGCCCTGTAATGGAGGTTAGATGGGTATTAGCTACTTGGAAGCACTAATGGAGTGAACAAGAATGACATTTAAATCATGAATATCCAGGTGCTTAGCATTACTTAGGAATAAAGTAATTAGGATTCAAAGGGAATAATTATCAGATTTAACAAAGAGGCCATTTAATGTTTGTCACCATGTCATTACTCCTATTTAATGGGGGAACACTAAGGAGTTAAAATGCATTGTTCGTATGGATTAGATAGTATGGTGAAACCAGTCACAACAGTTATAATTAAAAAGTGGGTAATTGCCACAGTTACTGCACAATAACACTGAAGATGCTACTGCTTGCCCCTACGCTTTCAATGGGAAATAACAGGCAATTGTGCGTGAGATCTGATGAAAATACAGTAAATGATAAATACTGTAGATGAAAAATGCATGAATGATGCAGTTGGTGTGAACTGCTGCCTCAGCTTTGTCATGGTTATTTGGGCTTGTCAACTACTTTGGATTTTTCCGCTTTCTTTCTATTCTTAACCTCTTTGACCCTTACACATCATGTTGTCTTCAGTCTGCTCACAATGATAATACCCAGAGCAGCCCAGATTTATTCCACTATCCAGATATTCTTCGAAATATAGTTGAAATACACAGAATTCAGTCAAATATCCAGACAGGCTGCAACAGAACAGTGAAATCCACCTGTTTCATTGGAGGTGAAATGTGGAAGTGAGGATTTCCAAAACTAAACAAAGAAAACTTGACAAAACTAATGCTCCATTTCCGGATATGAGAGATGTAGAATAGAAAATTCACTAATCATGAAGAAACATTCTAATTCTGCTAACTCTTTTAAGTGACTATCAAAGAGGAGAGAATTCTCTGATTCTTGGAGGAATCAGAGGGTTAAAAATATAAAAATGAAACTGCTGTCAATGGGCCAAAAGCAAACAGAGAATGGAATTTAGTGCCCAAATAATGACAGTAATTGCTGCTGAATCAAATTTCCCTCTTGATAAGATTTCAAAAGTCACTAGGTACATGTTACCCAGCAGTGTGTTCATTCTTGGAAAAAGCTGCTGTGAATCTTCAAGGCAGCCCAGGCTTAAGTGATGTGCAAAGGACCTACGGTAATGATGATGACATGAAAAGGTTCATAAAACCAGTATTAATAGCTAGAAGCAAGATGAAGAACTAGTTTTCTGCAAGGGATCACAGGTAAAAACACAAAGCTAAGAAGAAAAGAGAACGTGAATTTTAAGAGCAGCTGAAAACAGTGAGTGAACTCTTCTATCTACAGTCACCTATGAAGCGGCCTGAAAAAGAAAGATGAGCCGGAACTAAAATTTGATATGAATTAGAATTCCTTCAAATAAGTCCATATCAGTAATTATGCTGAGCAAACATAGCAGTAATTTGGAGACCTTGCTCAGCATTTGATGCTCACAAGATGGTATAATTACATTATGTAGAGAAATCTATCCCACAGGTGAGAGGACTCTTCAACATATTGTCCTCGAACCACACAATAATCCTGACATTAAAATCCACTTGCTTTAGAACAAAATAGCTGAATTCAAAGTTACTGGATCTTTACATCCAGAACTGAAGCTATCATATTTTGAAAAATCTAATAATCTTTGCAAATAACACTTCAGTTCAAGGACTACATAAAGAAGATAAAATGAGCCGTAGTTATATTTTGTGAGTTAGCATTATTTTCAAGTGTGCCATTTCAAACTTTCTGTAAAAGCAAATAATGCACTTTAAAAAATAATAATGTTTTACAAAGTTTAGCTGGGTTTTGTACCTTTTTGGAAACCCATAAACAATATTAGATGCAAGAAGAAGAAAGTTGTACATAAACTTGTATTAACCAGTAAAAATAACCAGACTAATTTCTCTGTCTACCATGAACAAAGAAAAACACAAAAAGAGAATATTAAATGTGCTTACTATGATAGTTTCACTAGTTCCCTGTCTTACCAAACTGCAAACAAATTCTTTACAAGGGAGAATCTTACTTAATGTTGACATTGTGCTTTAAACAAACATGTAGAACAGAATGGATGGGCTTTGCCACAAGATACAGTTACCAACCCTGTAAGCAAAAGTGAAAACAGGTGAATATTGGAATATAAGTGACCCCAGTGAGACTTCTGAGGTGTCTTGTTGGGATTAGGTCCAAAAGAGAAGAAATGACACACAGTGGAATTCACAAGTAGACCTGAAATACAGGATAGTGAGTCATCAGGGGGTTAGCTTCAGAAAAATCCTTCATGCAAAGAATGATGAACAATTGTCCTGCTGCCTGAGAATGTATGCGCTGCTAAAAGAACCGTAGCCAAAGAAAAGCTTTCCTGGAAGCCTGCTTCCAAAAAGATACTTCTTAAACAATTCTTATCCTCAAATATACATGTGAACTATCAGCCAAATGAGGGTAGAGAACAGAAATGAGTTAATTAGATGCAGAAAATACTAGTGTTGAGCATGTACTGGAGAACATCTGAGTGTATTACTGGTTTTCTACAATGAATGAGTAAAATAATCTTCTTTTTTCACTATGACTGCTCCATTATGTATCATCAGGGAATGGAGATTTATGCATGCAAGTATTTGCCAGGCAACAAAAGGGAGATGAAGGGGCTATTTAGCATATGGCAGAAGAAAAAGTTAACAAGATTCTATGAGCTAGTTTACGCAGTGGGCTTTGCCCACAATAGGCTAATTAACCTTAAGAAGATGCAAGATGAAAGAGGGTAAAACTCCATCTCAATTGGCAGTGTGCTGTGTATGCTATGGCACTAATGATTTAAATTTATCTCAAATAAGAGATATTTGGTCGAAATCAGAAGATCTGAAAACTGAATTATTATGGACCAGTTGGCCTGTGATAATACCTTTTACACTTGCAAGGTGTGTGACAATTTCCAGACTCTGAGGCTACATCAATATGAACAAGTTAAACAATACAGGGAACATTTCTTAAAAACTGAAATTAAACCATCTGTGAAGTTAAATGGTAAGAATGGTCACCGACACTGGTTTGTTCTGGGCCAGC
Organism: Megaceryle maxima; assembly: GCA_024605025.1. Classification (NCBI taxonomy): domain Eukaryota; kingdom Metazoa; phylum Chordata; class Aves; order Coraciiformes; family Cerylidae; genus Megaceryle; species Megaceryle maxima. The sequence goes on along the minus strand of JANHGN010021222.1, from coordinate 34,475 downwards.
TGGCATTCTCCTAAAGAACTCCCGAGCACCTATTTTTGAGAGTAAAAATTGTAATGCTACCTTCCCAAGCAAATTTCATTTAGTAGTATAGACAAAGCCTGAGTTTTCTGGATTCCATTTTACCTGAAGGTCAAACTAACAAAAGCTCTTTAGCAGAGTTATATGGTGAATCATATCTATAATTTCAGTGACAACAACCAGACATTTTTGGACCATTTTGGAACTGTATGCCATTAAGAAGGAAATACGGCAACTTTATATTTCCTTTATATGCCCTCTCTGTGCCAATAACTGTTTGACAGAAGCCAAAGGGCACTTAGCCAGAGACTCCATTGTGGAAGAAAAGCCATTCTGAACCAATGAAGAGAAAAACAAGATGCTCTGACCACCACTTAGGCAAATAATAACATGTTCATCATCAATCAAAGCAGAGAAGGGTAGCAGAAAAGACATCACTACGGTATGTTTAGTATGTCTAACAAACACTGGTGATTAAACCCCTACTTTACTTGCCAAAGTGAGTTGCTTTCTAAATCAAAGTTTAGAGATCAACAGCAAGTGGAATTACTGGATAAAATGAGGTGAGGGGTCTTAACCAGCTCCCTAGCTCTGCTGTGCACATATTTGATGTGAATGTGTGAAGTTAGGAGGCAAATGGGAGAGCTTCAACCTGCAAGGCTGCACTCACAATGAACTCTGACTGCAAAATTAGAGCCTAATACGAGAAAATAAATTAGGTTCATTCTTTGAGGACTAAACAAATCATTCTGCAGAAAACTTGATTCTGTAACATCAGTGAAACTTATTGCAAAAGGAAGTGCTTTTCAATGTGAGCAAAAGCCAGAGTCAAAACCAAATCAGAACAGTCAGTAAAACAGAGCTACGTGTTCTGTTAAAAGTGCAGCCCCACATGGAGTGGCATGTGTCTGCAATGACTTCACAACCTGGGGGTAGGAGAATTTCAGCAGCTCCTGCCATTTGGATTACAACGAAACCGCCACCACTTTCAACAAAACCATTCTTATCTTAGTAGGGAATTATTCAGAAATATAGAGGGTATTGGGCAGCATTTTATTTTAAATATTTATTCTGAATTAAACAACAGGTTGGACTGGTCTAAGGAGTGGACCAAATACCTGAGGAACTGATAATGTGGGAATTACTATTTTGTGCTTCATCAGATATTAATTTAAATGTTTTTAAACAAAAAGTGTACATACAAAAATCTAACCGAAGTTTTGCCTAAAGGAGTATCATTCAAAAGAAACTAAAACCATCATAATAATGCTACTGTTACATTTGGTTTGTTACAGAAGCCAAATGAGGGCTAAAAACATATCTGTCAATTAGATTTCAATTAAATTAATGAATTACCTTTTTTTTTTTTTTTTTTCAAAATCAGAGGTATCATCCAGGCTACAGTAACAACCAAGACTTGCACTGAGTGCATCTCATAGCAGTACTTTTCAGCTACTCACACCAGTTTCACAAGCATTATATGAATGCATAATATGCAGCCTTTTAGAAGGGGATGGTGTCTATGAAGACAATTCAATTAATAAAGTGAGAAAATCATCCCCTTATAGACTTACTGTTTGAACTTTGTGGAAATCCCGGTAAGGAGGATGGACCATTCATTCCAGGCAGAAGAACAGGAGGAAGGCCAGGGAGTCCAGGATAAGCTGCTGGCAAACTGATACTGTGAAGAGAACTGCTGTCCATCATGCCCGGCTGCTGTACTGTTAATCCTAGCACGTCAGTAGCCTTCTTTATGCGATCCAATTCTTGCTGTGCCATCAGCTGTCTAACAGTTGTAGGAGCTAAATAATCTTTCTCCCGATCTAGCTGACTTCCCACAGTTTCTCTCACTTTTGTAATGTGTTGTTTGGAAAAGATATGGTCTCTTATGGACAAACGTGCAGAATATTTCACACCACATAGAGAACATTCCGGCTTTGTCCCATCAGGTCCAGTCTGATTTATCATGAATGGCTTCCCTATGTTAATTTTGAATTTCTTTTCTTTAGCCCGGGCATTCTGAAACCAGACCTGGACCACACGTTTGGGCAGGCCAATCTCATTCCCTAGCATTTCACATTCCTGCATTGTTGGAGTTCGGTAGTCACTAAAGCAAGCCTTGAGAACTTTAAGCTGAAGGTTACTCATTTGTGTTCGGAAACGTTTGTGGCCTGGCCGATCACTGTTTTTGGATTTAAAGGGATTGCTAGCTCCAAATGGGTTAGGTGAACTTGGATCAGCTATGCTTGAAGTTTCACTACGGTCGGCGTTATCATCAGGGTCATCAGTAATATAGTAACTTTGGTCATGATCACCATCTTTTTCACTGAAGTGTATTGAGGGGCTTGTTAGGGAAAAGAGAAATTTGTCATCAGTATTCTCACTTGTAGGTGTAGTTGCAGCTTTTGATAGCGTGTCATTCACAAGTGGTTTCGGTTCTTTGGGTGGTGATGCAGGTTTTGCATCCCCTGAACTGCCAGTCGTGCTTTCCATTTCATTGTTCCCCTCATCCCCTGTTGTAGCATCACTAATTGCTGTATTAATTGATGAAGTCTCATCAAAGTCAGTCTTGTTTTGATCATATCCAGAGTCAGCAGGAGGGGCATTCAAATTTTCTATATCCTCACTAGACTCTGCTTTAAAAGAAGAAGGACTTAAGAGGTTCTTCGGTGACATTTCTGCAGTTTTGCTAACAGGGGTTGATACAGTGGAGGCTAATTCATTTTCACTTGATAATTCAGTTTTTGCTAATGACAGTGATGGGTAATCAAAGAATATGTACTTTTGTGGACTTTCTCCTCCATCTTCTGTTGATATTAAAGGACTTGGAGGCAAACTATAACCAGCTTGTTTCCCTTCATTCCAATGTCGAGAGCGAATGTGACTTTCTAAAGCCGATTTTGCTTTAAACAGAGCTCGACAAAAAGGACACCTTTTATGGGACTGGGCTGGACCAACTGCACGGAATTGTCCCTTTCTTTCACGGGCTCTTGTGTTCTGAAACCAGACTTGTACGACTCTCTTTTTCAGTCCAACTTCACGTGCAATGTGATCTAGCATCTTTCTGGTGGGATTGGAATCTAGAAGGTACTTTTCATAGAGTATTTCCAGCTGCTCTGGAGTAATTGTCGTTCTCAAACGCTTATCACGATGTTGATCTTCTCCACTGTTTCCTCCCTCTTTCTCACTACAGTTATTGTCTTCTTTATCATCTAGTTTTCGTTTCAGGGAACCAGAAACTGTAGGAGGGTGTGACGTATGTGATGAGCCAGTCTGTGGTGGCATCTGAGTAAGAGAACTATTAAGCAACTGTCCAGTCATCAAAGGATTATTGGGGTCAAATATCATATAGGGCATGTCCATTGGTCTTTCTAAATACTGGGAGTGAAGGAATTGGTTTTGGGCTGCTAGGAAATGCATGTGCTGGTGCTCTTGCCAAAGTTCTAGAGTTGGAAAGGCAACTGTACACTGATCGCATTGGTACTGTAATAACTGAGGAGGTAGACTGTTCTGTAGAGAAGTCATTGAAATTGGCAAAGGACTGGAAGGAACAGGTGTGGTTTGTGATGCAGAAGGAGGTCTCCCTGCTATCTGTGACTGTTTTGGTTGCTGTGGTTGAGAAGCTGGGGGCTGAAGGTCAGAAGAGTTTACTGGAGTAGACTGTACTGGTTTGGCACTTTGGGAAGTTGTCTCAGTTTGCTTAGAGATGCTTTCATTTTGTTTTGGTTTTTCTATGGACTCTGGTTTAGGAGAAGCCTTCTCAGGTTCTGGTTTGGGTGATGGAATCAAAGGAGTACTAGAACCAGAGCCAGAGCTTGCTGCTGTGACTGCCAGGCTTTTTGATGAATCATTTTGGCCAGAAACTGTGCAGTTCTTATACACTGTTTGATCAGAGGCATCCATAGAATCTTCAGTTTGGCTTTCATCTTGAGCATCATCATCTTCATCTTTGTAACACTGCTTTTTCTGGTGTGTAATCAAATCAAAGATCCTGGGAAAAACCACGCTGCACTTTTTGCACTGATACTGCATGTTGCTAGTTCGTATGTAACGCTCATTTGTCAGTTCTCTTTTCTCATTGTCTTTAGTTTCAGCTTGATTTTCATAACTTTTGCGAGCTTTCTGTCGTGCATTTTGGAACCATACGACAATAACTCGAGTAGGTAGGTTAAGTACAGTTGAAAGTTGTTCAATTTCATCGTCCTTTGGATAAGCATTTGTGTCAAAGAAGTCTTGGAGGACACGAAGCTGGTAGTCAGTAAACCGAGTCCTAGATGATCTCTTGCTGAAAGATGCATCAGACTTGTAAGGTTCTACAGCCGAAGGTTGAGGATCTATTCTGATATCTTCTAATACTGTTATAGGAGGGTTGCTGAAGTTATATGGAGAATCTTTATTTCTCTGTCGTTCTTTAAACAACGTATTACGAAACCAGTGCTTGATAACTTTCTGTGAAAGACCAGATTTTTCAGCCATTTCTTGGATCTGCTCTTCACTTGGAGAATTGTTAATATCAAAATAAGCTCGCAAAATTTTTAACTGGTCATCTGTGATTCTTGTACGTGGACGCTTGAACTGAGAGTGCCGCAGGAAACTGGGATCTAACCCCAGCTGCTGTTGACAAAGCTGGGTAAGATCTGCAGATAAAGTATCCATTGGTGGCAACTGGAGGGCAAGCTGAGGAGGCAGTGCAGGATGCTGCACAGGCTGCATCATAATTGGAGGGAAAAGGGGGAGGTCAAGTGAAACGGGAAGCTGGACTTGAGGTGGAGCTGATGGTGGTGGTGGTGGAGGAGGAGGAGGCGGTGGCGGAGGAGGTGGCGGCGGTGGTGTGGGCGGTGGAGCTTGCAAAGGAGTCGGAGGTGTGCTTTGAATTTTTCCAGCCCCAGCTGAAGAAGGCTGAGAAGGAGTTGGAGGAGGAGGTGGTGGTGGTGGTGGTGGAGGAGGTGGTGGTGGAGGCGGTGGTGTTTCTGGAGAAGATGGAGAAATTGGATAAAGCTTGTCATATGCCTCCCTGTACTGTCGGGCAAACTTTTCTAATGCTCCATATGGAAAAAACTGTCCATGTACGTGTTCTTGATGACTCTTCAGAATAAGAATGTTGGAAAACAGCTTACTGCAGGTTCCACATTCCAGTTTGTCTGTGTTTTCACCTTCACCAGTCTTGCTTTTTTTCTGCACTTTTTGTCTGTTCTCATTGTATTGGATAACTAACTCAAACCCAAAGTTCTCCAACAAAGCCTTGGCTGCATTCCCCCTTGCTCCAGAAGCTATTCTGGGTGGTGGGATGGCTGGTTCTGAGGATTTTGGCTTCTTCATATCTTTGTTTTCTTTTAGTCCTTCATTCTCATTAGTAAACTCTTGCTTTGGTTTCTCTTGTTTCTCAGAAATTTCTTCTGACTCCTTATATGATGGCATATCCTTTATCAGCTGGCAGTCTGGGCTTACTAAGGTATTTTGCTCTGCTTTCATCAGCTTGCTACTTTGCTGCTGCTGTTTTTGGGACTGAAGTTGGGGTTGGGTGGATTGATACTGTTGTGCTTGTTGCTGCAGTATCTGTAGCTGGGTTTGGCCAACATGGTGCTGAGTTTGTATCTGCTGCTTCAAATCTTCCAGTAGTGATCCTGTCATACCAGCCATTCCAGGCATACCGAATGTGGCAGATCCAGGCAAACCCAGGTCAGGGCTTAAGCTAAATTCTGTCCCAGGTATATAGAATGGGAAAAGAAACTGAGGCTGTTGGAATTGCAGCAGTGCTTCTGGTGTCATTGGAAAATGAGGCAAAAAAGCTGGGTTTAGAAACTGGGGTTGAAAGAATGCGGCTTGCTGTTGCAGTTCATGCTGTAGTTGCATTTGAAGTTGTGCTGGTGACTGAGGTGGGTGATGTGTAGGCTGAGCAGAAATTAATTCAGAAGCTTGCTTTTTATTTAATTCTTTGGCATCTAAATGTGTTTCTTTGCTGTTAACTGCTGGTAAGCTCACAGATTCTAGCATTCCTTGGCTGGGGCTGTTAACATTCCCTGCTACACTATTTCCACTACTTATATTGCCACTTGGTTCTAATTTTGCAGCCCTTGCCTTTGTCTGATGAAGGACAGATCTCATATGGATTTCCAATGTAGAACTTTGGCTATATGCAACATTACAAATGCTGCACTTGTAGGGTTTGTTGTCAGTGCTGCTGTTGGTTTCTTGAGGGACAGGACTTGATGCTTCCTGCAAAACCTTTTTGAGTTTATGTAGATGAGACACTGAGTTATAGTGGACCAAGAGAATGTTTTTTTGGGTGAAAGACTCCTTACACACTGTACACTTGTATGGGCGAGATGGATCTAGAAATTTTTCCATAGTAAAATTTGGCCCTTTTCTAAAAGGTAAGGTCCGCTTTGGTTCTGAGCCCATATCATCTGGAATAGAGCTACTATCACTTCCTACAGGACTTGCTTTACCTTCCTGGTCCATCTCATAATCTCTCTCTATTTCCTGTTCTAGTGCATGATCATCTTGTGCCACACTTTCACTTTCTGCCCAGAGTTCACCATTGACAGGTAAAGATGCACACAGCTGATGAAGTTCAGCTTCATTGAGTTCAGGGTGGCCCACTTCCAAGTGTTTTTTTAAAGCCTGGAATGTACGGAAGCTACGTTGGCAAAGGCTACACATGGTAGCTGCCCGGATAGCATGATACTGGGAATGTATCTGAAGCTTCTGCATAGTCTTAAAAGCCAAGCTGCAATGGTTACAACGGTACTTATAGACATGGCGGTCAGAAACAGAGAGCTGTTGCTTCTTCTGCTGTTCACTGAGCTGATCTGTCATTGAGTCAGTGGTCTTTATGTCTTTACTGCTGCTCTTATTCCAGTCTGGTGTTTCAGTAGATTCTTTAGGTGGCTTTTGCTCCTCAGTCTTAATTTCCATTCCAGGTTTTGATTCATCGATCCCAGGGGTACTTTTATCATCCACAGGACTTTCACCTAGTTAAAGACAGTGAAGTGTCTTTTACACAAGTAGAACAGAATAGCACATAGTATAATTTTTTTTTTTTTTTTAATCAGAAATCAAGCAGGGCACCTGGTATGTCATGTTTTGGCCTAGCAAAATATAGCAGCTCATCCTTGCTTCAGAAAATAGAGCAGACAGGAGGTTAAAAATAAGTGATAATATCCAAATGCAATGATCAGACTGGCAGTGGTGGTTGGCTCAGGAGTGTCATAGGCCTTCTTTTTGTCATAAGATGGGAGTTTTGTGGTACAATGGGAGCATCAAACAACAAAAGGTAATAAACAGTAGGAAAGAGGGTGGTAGTAGAAATGGGGACAACAGGCAGGACAGGTGATTAGTAAGGAGAGGAAAATAGTCTAAGGAGAGGGAAGAGTGTGCTGCTAGAGGTAGCATAGCAGCTTCCTATCACAGAATACCATAAGTGTCCAGGATAAGAAACCTACTACTGGAAACACAGACAGAATCACTTGCCTAATGTTACCTGTTGATGTTGTTGAAAGTGCCACTGTCTTTTAGGACTGGGTCTTATTTGCTGCTTAAACAAGGAGAGTCTTACCTTCCAAGTGGCTGGGCGCTTCTGTTTAATTTTACCTCTACCAAAAGCAAACACGCGCATCCTAATAGCTCTGCATGGGTGCAGTCAGACAAATTCAGGCCCCTTCTCATTTTGCTCTTCTAATCTCTGTGGTTATATGCAAGCCCAAAAGGATTTACTATACTAAGCAAGAAACAAGTGGGTTATTTCTAAATTGCCCATACTTAGCTTTTATATGTCTGGACTTTTTCTTGCATACCTGGATATTTCCCAGATCCCTCAGCTGTAATGGTTGCAGGTGTGTCACGTTCAGATTTCTCTGAAGCAGCTGTTGGCAATAGCATACTGTTGGGCATCATGACATCTGGTACAGGAACCTTTGAAAAGTAAGAACACAACATTATTAAAGGAAAAGTCACAGTCTTTCTTTCTTTCTTTCTTTCTTTCTTTCTTTCTTTCTTTCTTTCTTTCTTTCTTTCTTTCTTTCTTTCTTTCT
>JANHGN010021221.1:0-46105 GCA_024605025.1 Megaceryle maxima | reverse complement strand
TTCTTTTTAAACATTTTTTTCATTTTTGGTCAATGTTGTTTTTTTTTTTTTGGTGTTGGTTTTTTTGTTTGTTTTTTTTTTTGTGGGGGTGGGCTGTGTTTTTGTTTGTGTGTGTTTGTTTGATTTGTTGGGGTTTTTTTGTTGTTGTTTGTTTGTATTTGATTGATGAACTTTGAGAGTTCTGTACTGAGATAAGCGAGGACTACATCCAACTGGTTTTATGCCCCTTTAATTAGACATCAAGGTTTTGATACAATAGACTATTTATTTGGGCAGTTTTAAGAATTTTTGAAAGGCTCTGCTAAGCTAAAGAAATGGCTATTTTTAGTAAAGGATCACTTCTGCGCTCAGTTGTTTTTATATCTTCTTTTCAACTTCATGAAATTTCATTTGCTTTCTCACTGGTTATATTGATTTGCATTTGACATCCATTTTAAGGGACAAGGTTCTTTTTCTTTGTTGTATAATTAAATGAAGAACTGCAGGACAGTTCAAATTATCTTCGTTTACTACAATATACTGTATGGTGCATACCCATTCAGTTTATAAACTAGAAAATATTTTCATGAAATATAGTCATTTGTTGCCTATTTAGAAAATTCTTTTCTGCTGTACACAGAATAATTTATATTTTGCAAATTTGTAGAATGTGACTAACTTTTGTTCTTCTCATTATTACTTCCTCCTTTAATTTAATGGTAAACCTAATTGAGATAAGTTATTAAGTGTGATTGAATTGTTTTGTGAATCAGTGGAAGGCTCTAACTCCCAAAATATATTTTTAAGTAGCTACAGATGTATCCAGCTCTGTTAGTGACTGTACACTAGGGCTATGGAAATTTGGCTCTACAGAGCATTTGAGAGTCATGATAGCTCACTGAAACAAATCATGAGCATTTAAACTATTTTCTGCCATAAACAAGCATTAGAATCTTGCTAGAGTATAAATTATTTGTTAAGAATAATTTCAGTAAGAAGGCTCTGTTCCAGTTGTCAACAGCATGCCCTGCAATCACACAGTGTAGCTTTTTTAAAGAGTCCATCAGTTATGTCCTGTACCACAGGTTGTAGCATAGTCCCCAACCTTAGCATCTAAGATCTGTGAAAAAATCAGAAGTCTTACAATTTTCACATATCAGAAAAAATAAAACAAACAACAAAGCTTATCTCAGGCATTGGTGACTCCACTAAGAGAGTGGTCACTAGAGGGAATCAATGGATGATGATAGGAAACATACTGTGGTACAGAGAAAAAAAATTGTATTGATTCTCTCCTGTCTGAACTGGAGAACGAAGAGTGCAAATAGCTTTCCATTGACTCATTCTCTGGCGATCAGTTTTATCTTGAATATCTGAGAAAAGCACAGGAAGTAGACAATTTCCAAGGCTTGCAAAAAAAGATGAGAAAAAAAATGAGACGCTAATTTACTCCCTAAGGAAAGAGGGGTGGAGGTGGGTGGGGTGTTGGTTTGTCTTTAAGTCTTCTGTTCTTGGCTCCATGCATTTGACTTGGAGAACACCAATTCTGTTTTGGTGAAGGTAAAATTTCTTTTGTGTGTGTGGTTTGTTTTGTTGGGTTTTTTTTTTCTGTTTATTTGTTGTTGGGTTTTTTTCATTTAACTTCTATCATATGGAACTTTAATAACATGCCTCTAGTGGACCATCACATTGTTTTCTGGAGGCTGCCTGTACAAACATCATGAATTCTACAAGAATTTTTTAATAAATAGTCTGTTGCCATTTTCATGGAGGAATATTTGAATTTCTATCCAAATACCTTGAGAGATGTGACCTTTTTTGTTTGTGTACCTGTTTCTGGAATGATTTTATGATTGTAAATTTGCTATTTTTCCTAGTTCTGTAGTTGGTTTGACTTTCAAGACTTTTCAAACTGCATAACTAAATCTTCCCTTGTTACTCAGCAGTGATAACTGTTGAAAGGTGTGGATGTGCTTGCATTGCTGAAGAACCCATGAATCATAGGCAGGCTCCTCAGACAAATGCTTGTGACAGGTAGACCGCACCTGCTTGATTAGGAGTTTGCCTCCTGGACTTTCATAAAAAGAAAAGAAAAAAAAATCATCTATAGTTTGACACTGTAAATTCTGTTCATACCAAGATGATGTATGTATGACACACATTCAAATATATGTATCAATAACTATTAGGACTTGTGGACAAATCTTTTATAATCACAGGGTATCACAGGGTGTCAGGGGTTGGAAGGGACCTTGGAGATCTTTGAGTCCAACTGCCCTACCAGAGCAAGATCATATAATCTAGCAAAGGTCACAAAGGATAATTATAAAATACTTCAAAATTGTAAGAAAGAAAATGAATGAATTAAGCTTAAAATTCATCTTGAATTTGTGAACTGAATGAACTAATTACTGCGTCTAGAAACTTAGGCAGAGCTTGGTATTTGTTAAAGTTTTCATTCTGTCTTCTCATCTTAACTCTTCTAAATTACTTTAAAAGTTTGTGTTATGTTTAGGAAAACAACAGAACTTGATCTGAAAGTTTTTCAGGAAATGCAAAAGTAGCTTATTCAAGTTACTTGGGATAGTGTTTTATTCCAAGAGAAAGCAGCCTTTGTTTTAAATCAAAATAAGTAAGTTGGGGATACAGAAAAAAACAGATGTACATAATAGGGTTATTGTATACTGTATGGTTATCTACATACATTGCAGCCTTGTCTAGAGGTACTAGTGTTCAACTACTAAATCTTTGAAAACTGTAGGAGGTGGTACCTTTTCTAGAGAGTCAGATTTTTAAACCAGGAATCAGTAGAACATGTGACAGCACCAGTGAAGAGAGATAACGTGGTATATGCAATTATATTGGATATATGTGCTCTGCCAAAAAATATGGGGACCATTCCTTTTTTCTTGTACTTTTTGATTTTAAAGGGGAATAAGTAAATATTTGGCTATTTAGTTATAAAATCCTTCTGGAAAGAGATACCTGGAGTTTTTATAATGACATTACTTAGACCAGGACAAAAATGGATGAAAGTTAAGTTTTATCTTCCCTTCTTCATAACATTTCAGGAACTTGTCTCCACTGGGTTATTGCAGCAGACAGTTAATATGAATTGATTACCCATGTTACTTTGATATACAAGTGCAGGGAGTAGTTATTCCATTATTTAGTTAAAAGCAGTATCTTTTTGTCAGTGAACTGTCACGCTATAGATTAGGTTTATGTGGTTGAGTGATCTTGATGCATGCAGAGTTGCAGGATTTTAATTACTGGGCACAAACAGAAGTAGACAGTCATAACCATTAGTGATCCATCAGCCTAATTATTGTCTGTCACATAGAAATCTGTTGTTTGCATATTACACTATAATTTCAATAGTAAAACTTCATTTTCAGAGATTTGTAAATTGGTCAGTTTAAGAATGCACTGAATTAAAATTGTGTAAAGTTGTTGTAAAGAAAAAATATTTTTTGAAAATGAAGTATTCCTTTAAATGTGTTTGTTGCTACTGTGACTTTTAATTATTGTACACTTCAATAATATGGTCTTCATATTTTACAGATGAAATCCCAAAAGCTGATAAACCCAAAGTAGATGAGGAGTGTGATGAAAATGATGAAGATAAAGACTATCATAGGAGTGACCCACAGATTGCTATCTGCCTTGACTGTTTACGCAACAATGGGCAGTCAGGGGATAATGTAGTTAAAGTGAGTAGTAAAAGATAATCTGTACTGTTGTTTTTATTGGCAGGATAGCATCTTACGAGAACCGAGTAATTTTATAACCATTAACAATAAACTTTAATGAGGTGACCTGTCTCCACTTCCACACTTATTTAGTCCTTTTGTTTTAGGCATTTCAATGCCTCTTGGAATTTTGTAAAAGATACAATTCCATACAAAAATCTATCTGTGAGAGTGGATTATATCTTTTTTTATGAATGATAGTTTTGTAGTCTACAGTTGATTAAATCCTCTTAGATTTTAATGAAGTTTATTAAATTACGCATTTTATGATATTAAAAATCTGTCTCCTAAAACACTGCTTATATTCTCTGCGTGCTGTGTTACATGAATAATTTTGGAAGCTCTTACACATAAAGAAAGTTTTGATTCAACAAGAAAACATGTGCATGTTATCACTGTCAGCTTATGCTATATACAGCATGTAATCTGTATCTTCATCACCATGTAGGAGTCTCAGGCTTCCAGCTTTCCTGTTGAATCAAAACTATTTCAGATTCTGGATCACAGGATTTGTGATAGTAGATTATGTTTCAGGTTTGTAGCTTCCCTGTATTTTACCTAGATTATTTAAGGATTTTTTTACCTTCTTTTTCTGTCAAGGACTGAAGAAATTCTAAGATACATAACATCTGTTTGACTTCCAGTGTTCCTTCCCATCCTTTCCTTCCCTTCCCTATGTTCCCTCCCCTTTGAAAAATTCTTTAGAACCAGAGATGTGTCAAATGAACTTGTTCATCATCATGTAAATTGCAAAAAAGTGGACAAAAATGAATCTATGGTGCTATTACGAATTAGAATTGATTACTGTTTGGAACAAGTATCTATTACAGTTCTTCTTGCACTAAATATTGCTTACATACTCCCAAATTTCTAACATGGTTTTTCTGTTTTGTTGCTTTAGGGTTTAATGAAGAAATTTATCCGCTGTTCTACTCGAGTGACTGTGGGAACTATCAAAAAGTTTCTCAGCTTAAAATTAAAACTTCCAAGTTCTTATGAGGTACATTTGAAAGAGCGATGCTTGTATTTTTATTTCCCCGCAAAGTATTAGGTTTTTATGAAATTTAATCGTATTTCCATTTGAGGAATATTTCTTTTTAGCCCAAGTTACATTTTCTGTCCTTAAATGAGAAGTGATCATTTTATCACAGTGGCTAAAGTTGTTAATCGAAGAACTCATAGAATTGTAGTAGCTTCAGGTTTTCTTCAGCCAGTTCTCTTACAGCAGTCAATGACTCCACAAACTGCAGGCTGCATTTAGCACCAGCTATGGTCAAAGGTAGGGCTGGGTTTGGTTAGGTGAACAGGTTATTGCAGAGCTATATGCAGGATTTTGTCACAGTATCATGACATGCTGACCAGCCATTTTAATGACATTTGGTTTTGTTAATTATGTAAATTTAATCTAACTCTGGCACCTTAATCTGCTTACTTCAAAATGTTGACAGCTTACTTCCTCTAAAAACCAGAAATACATTATGGCTTTAGTTATGAAAGAAATATCACACATTTTCAGTGGAGAGTAGAGATAAGATGCTCTAATATAGGTTAAACCAGTCATTTTTCACAGTAAGATAATTTCTTTTTCTTATGCCTTTAGTTAATGAAGAATTAACTTAGAGTTATTTTAATTTTTTTTTTATTACTTTAATTTTTTTTTAAAAATTAATTATAAATGACACTACTTCTGATTTGTATCTTTGGGTTTGAAAAAGCATTGACATAGCAAGAAGGCCTTCAAAATAAAGCACAACACTCTCTTCAAACAGACACTGTGTAGTATTGATAAATACAGGGAGTGTTTGTCTCCCTATATTTAGTGATTTCCTACCTAGTTTAGCAGACTTTATGCCATCCACACCTTTAAGTGAAGCACAAAAGTGAAAAATTAAAGTGGAATACAAGTGTACAAAATAACATATTGTCAGCATGTTGTGTGATAGAATTACTGTATGATGACAGGAGTTGAGGGATTAAACTCTCAGAGCTTCACTTAGCAGTTCATTTAGACATTAAAATTTTGCATCCCTTTGTCTTACTGTTTGTTCTGTTGTATTTTAAGCTGGATGTACTATGCAATGGAGAAATCATGGGGAAGGATCATACTATGGAATTCATCTATATGACAAGATGGAGACTAAGAGGCGAAAACGTAAATGCTGTTACATTATTAATAAATCATGTTTTGGTATATATATTATAGAGAGTATACATGCTTTCACAACGTGGTCCAAAGTATATTCTGGACTCTTCAAAAAACCCTTATTTAAAAGTGCATTTTGCATGTTTTCTGGTTTGCTTATGTTATACCCTATGAGTGAAACCCTGCAGCACTCATATACTGTGTAGATTCTGAAACATAAAAATAGCAGGTATATGAAGTTTACGTGCAAGTTCTGCTCTGAGTTTTAAGTCAAGTGTCTGAAAACACAAGAGCACTTGTTCTTTTTCTACAAATCTGCTTTTAGTGACCTTTTGAGTTACAATAGTTGGGGAATCTGCATCCAGCAGTTCTTTGTTAAGAATCTTCTATTTGGTCAGTAAACTGAAAGCGACACTGAAAAATTACTGGTGAAATACAATTGTTGTATTACTGTTTCTGTTAATACAACACCCTTTTTTTTTTTTTTAGATATGTTGTATAACACTAACATCCAAATAACATATCTAAATGGGTTTTCCTTTCTGCATGTGTATATTTTAGATTTGCAATATTTAACTTACTAAAAGACATTTATTGCAGTCTGATATTGTTTGGTTTAGTAACCCTTATATCACATTGTGTATTTTAATATTTTTTGTTAGAAGTTCATATCCACATTTCTTCTCTTTCTTTTATATGTTTGTTCGCATGGCTGTTTATTTTTCTTATATTGGAGTATTGTAGTGCAGATGAGATTAATCACTTGCATATGTTAATGTACTGATCTGAAGAAAATTTGAAAGTTTCTGTACCCTTTTTTTTAAGCTTCTTTGTACTCGGAATATAAAGCACTGGGGCACAGACAGAGAAGACAGAGGATTAAGTATACTGTGGAGTTAGCAATACACAAGTTTCTAAAAGTTTTACTTTAACCTGAAGGGGGAAGGATAGATTTTTGATAGGAATTAGGGGAGTTGATGCATATATGCAAGTATTCATTAAATTTTAATGTAATACTGCACTGAAATCTGTTGATTGCTGAAACCCCAATATTTCCCCACTAAGAGAGCTTTATGTAGTGTTTTTTTCCAATACTGCCTTGAAAGCAGTCAGTGTTTGTTTGGCTTGCCATCTTATATTTTTGTTAGAATTGGCTGTACTGTTGAAGCAACAACTTCATTGATAATGAGATTCTTTTGTGACATTTAATCCTGCAGTCTCTGCCTACAAATGGACTTCAGGCAATTGCATTGGTTTGGAAGCAATAGTAATCTTGACAAAAAGAACATCAGTTGTTAATTTTTTTCAAAAGTTTCAGAACCATAGTTTTTATCATTAAGTGAATATAAGAGTTGACCACACTTGATTAAATTTGTGAGTTGTGTTTACATACACATAGTACAATAAAGTATGTGTTCATCTTTAAGTGGTTTTCAATTACTTCCCCAAAATCACAGATGACAAACTAAAACCTGTAAAAATTGCACGGTGTTGGTAATATATCCAGTAAGATCTGGGCTTCTATGGTTTTGTTTTCCTTGACTCTGCTTGATCTTTTTATAAAGGAGAAGTTGTGATGGTAATAAATTAACAATCTCTTCTTTTGGATGAAGACAAAGTAAATCCATTAGTTCCATCTTTGGTACTATTCACCATGAGCTTTTACAGGCACACCTAGGGACCTTACAAGAGGCAGACTAGTAAAGGGAACATACCCATTTATTCACTAGAGAAGGCCTTCCTGTTTAAAATGAGTAAATTATTTTCAAGGTTTACATTTGAAAATGTAAAAAACCAACCAAACAAAATTCAATGGTAAATGTATATGTCCAGCTGTGGATGCCTCTTATCTGATCAGAACATCATCTCCTTCGCAGTTTCGGTGTCAGAACTGCTCATCTTCGCAAGTCTACGTACAGGATGGCACTTTTTATCAGGTAAGAGGCACTCACAACTGTACATAACTACAGTCATTAAGGTACTGTCAGGACTTCAGTTGTAATCCAAGTTGTGGAATTTTTATAATTCCTCACTAAAAAGTGATAATTTTTTTATGCAAGGCCTGAGCAGTTTTTTCCTTCAGACAAACCTTTAGTCTATGAATAAATAGAATCCATTGAAAAGGTTTAGGGGTTTCTTTTATTTCACATTAGGCCATTTATCTTTTTGTTAGAGAGCTCATTCCATAGGCTGATAGCCTCATCAGTCTGGAAGGAATATCTGCCTCTTCCTATCTGATCTTTCTACTGAGTAGCATTGGGCAGTCACTGACAAGGGATCAAAACTGAAGAGTGCGAATCAAAAGAGGCTGTGTTGTTTTCATCTCTTTATGGCAATTTGTATGTTCTTTTTAATGGAGTAAAGAAATATTTGATTTTTCTAATACTGTACTCCTTTCACATCTTCTGAAGTTAAAACTGGAATAATGCCTTCTCTCTAGAATACAACAAACCAAAACCCCCAGAACCTGCAAATTGAAGTTGATTTCTGAATTTCATTAATAAATCTGGTTCATACCTGTATGAAAGAATAAAGATTCAGTTTCCTCATTGAGAATTTTGATTTGAACTAATTAGAAATAGTATTTTTGCTTAAGCAAAAATATAGAGGGTCACTCCTTACTATGGAAGAGAGTGACTTACTGCAGTAATGCCTACTTCAATAATTAGAATTGTTCCCGCATAGTGCATTTTATTTGTACATTTGCTTTGTATTTTTGTTTTACAAAAGCCCTGAGCCTTGTTGCTTTACATGGCAATTTGAGTGAGGTGACTTCTCTGTCTCTGCCTGTGCCTGTGTGCATTTCCAACTACAGTATTTTTAGAGACAATTTATATAATCAAAGTGAAAAAAATCTCATGTGAAATAGCATTCAAATAATATGGTAGTCATATCCCATGCAAAAGAAATAAATCAGAAAACAATTAATTTACAATAATACAAATATTTGTATTATTATATTGCAGACTACACATGGTGCTCCCTGTCTTCTTTCCTAAATGCTTCTGATACTTTTGAATACCTCTGGCTTGATGTTGTGATTTCTCTGCATTGCACTTTGTAAATCCCCAGCAAGCATGCACATTTAGTTCCGGTGATCATTTCATTACTATGGCATGGAAAGTTTATTAACCTGTATAGATCTCTGCACTGATATCTTTCTTTTCTGATTGCTGTAGCTCATCTGTATTGCATTTGAAGGATGCAGTAAAATATATCTTAGTTTAATGATAGCTTCTGCAATAATTCTTTATATTTCCAAATTTGCAATTAAAAAAAGAGCTAAATTAGCTATGTTCTTCTGCCCTGTGGCAGGGAGGTTGTTAAGCCCATAGAGCTAGTGAGACAATATGGTTTTCCTGGGGCTATAGAAAACAGCCAGTATCCTAATGAAGTTAAGAGGAAAACATCAGACATGAATGAAATGTTGACAAACTAAAAAAATAAGACTTTGAGTAAAATAGCACAATAGCAGTTCTATCAGAAGTGCACAGGTATTCCATGGCATTTGCTGGAAACCTATCTACTCTGTGCTAACATTCCACAACAGTTTTGTCAAATTCAGGGATCCAAGCAGTTAATTTGCCTTTTGGGTTTTTTTGTTTTGTTTTTATTTGGGTTTTTTGTGTGTGTGTGAGGGGGGGGTTTGTGGGGCTTTTTTGTCTGTTTCTTTGTATGTTTTTGTTTGGGGTTTTTTTTCCCAGTAGGACCTCATAAAATGTATCACTAGATCTGGAGTTGAGAAGTTTGGATTTTGGGGGAGAAGTTAGCCCTCAGAAAATCAACTGTGACAGCAATTTGATTTTTTTCTTCTTTATTTTAATTTTTTTTTAATACCAGAATAGCATGGCTCCCATTCACTAATGCTGGCTACTAGTATACGTCCATGTATATATAAATCAATCAAAGTACATCATCTGTAAATAGACTTTGGTTTAGAAAGTATGAAATTTCAAGATTGCATTTTCTAAAGCACAGCAACACAAGAGGAGTTGCTTGAGCACTCCAAGTGTATATATATCATACAACATAAATCAGGAAATATATAAAAGCAGATACAGAAATTTTATATTAATTACAAATAACTACAACAAACTGACTTGGAGATTAAATATAGATTTGGAGTACAGGTATGTATTTAACTGTTGAAATGTATAGTATTATTTCATATAATTAAAACTGATTCTTATATACATTTATCATAGGGATAAGCTCTGGCTGTTCTTAAGGCATTCTGAATTGCATTTTCTTTGTATCTTTTATAAATTATGTCTTCATGTTCTCTTGTCTGTTTTTGTTGTTGTTTTTCTCTTACTTTCATTTTTAGTCTTACCCTATGGTACTTCAGTATCGACCTAGAATTGACTTCGGTTAGACCAAAGGGCCAGATCCCACTGAGATGAATCCTGCACTATTTGTTTACCCATCGACAGATTGCACAATGAATGGATGTGCCTGGATTAGGGGGACACAACCAGATTTTCAGCATGCAAATAAGGACATTATCTTTCTTAAAATTGTCAGTTGCATCTCTGTTGTTTCTATTAGAGCAAGCCAAGTGCCATTCTGCTATTGAAATGTGCATAAGATATCTGTGTATCTTACGAGTGTGCTGCAAATCATAGCCAAAATCATGAAGTGTACAGTCAAGATTCAAAAACTATGGAATATTTTTGCTTGCGTGTTAGAAAAGTTTTCTGGTCCTAATATTGATTACATTAGCAAAATGGCCAAGTGCTCATTCCATGTGGTGTCAGCAGTTTCACACACTTACTATTTTACTGAATATCGTTGTTTAAATCATAGAGTACTGTACAAATATCTAAGGATTATACCTTGAAAATATTTTGTATAGAAAATATATTTAGAGAAGTGGTGATTGGACCACTATCTTTTTTCTTGATAAGCTTCTCATGGGTCCAGGTATAGCTCACTCATGAGTCTGCAACAGTCCTTTTTCAGTGAATGAAGATTAATTACCCTCAACAAGATGTAGAACATGCAAAACAGTAATTTTAAATCTTCTAAATAGATTCTGCTAATATTGCTTAAAAACATTGCAGCCTTTGTGATTGCACTTTTCTATGGTTTCCCTCAAGATTGGAATTTGGGATACTAGCTATTTTTGGAAAATGGCTTCTGGTCAGATTACATTTCTTCTAATATAGCCTCCATAAAAATGAAGATAAAAATAATATAAATGTCTATGGAACAAATTTCACTATAAGATTACAACCAAGGCAAAATTTTACATAGTTATTGCCCTTCATAGTAAGCATTTCCTTGTAAAATTGTTTGGAGGTATATAATATACTAAGACAAAAAAATCATGCATAGCTTTAATTACATTATGTATCTCTTGTGACTATCTGGAGTTGGTAATTTGTTACAGAAATTTTCATTAGTTCAAGTCACATCATAGAACTGTTTCCATAAAATTAGAGGTAATGCAATACTGAAGATAAGCAGTCTGACCAAAATAATTGTTCAGGTCATTTTATTTTTTTTTCTAAGACCTGGTAGTGCTGGATAAAAAGTGATTGTTGCCTTAGGTATTGCAAGTGTAATGATTCTAGTATAGAATGTTTACTCGGGTTTCTGGTAATGTTGCAGGGAGCATAGTAATGCATATGTTTTTCTGTAGTCTTCCATTGTCTGCTCTGCTTAAAAGTCAGTTGAGTTTTTCACTTCAAATTCTGTGGAGATACTTAAAGTTCAGTACCTTTATGTAATTTCTACTTAATACACACCTGCTAGTATTGTAGATAACTATTTATTTTCTTATGCCTTTTGCATACAGCAAAAAGGAACCAAATCAATTTTTCTGAAGCTACTAGGAAGTGAATTAATCATTCTTAAATAAGACAAAGTGAAAATTCTATCTTGGGATCAAATATAAAAGATAGTTGCAAGGCTGTAACTCCTTTGTAAATTTATGTTCCTGTACATTAGTGTGTTTCTGTAGGAGAAATGAGCATGTTGTGGATTAAATCTGGCCCCTTTAGTGTTAGCAGTAGGAGTTCTAACACTGATGACTTGAGGAATCCATATATAGCTGGCTTGAATTCTACCATTGCACTCCAAAGCCCATATGACATGCAGAAATAAAGATGCTGTCTGTAGCAGTCTGTTTAGGAAACCTGCCATTGCAGGTCAAGGTTGCACATATTGTGCAGATGCCAGTGAACCTGGGGAAGCTGCTGCTCCTTTCTGGAGGCATAGTGTGCTTAACTGTTACAGGCACTGGTTTGCCCATGCTGTAGATGGGAAGGGGTGCACATGCAGGCTGCAGGAGGCAGTCGTCTTTTTGCCCGCACTGTCTGTGGTGTGCTACTTGACAGAAACAAGAAGATA
This sequence comes from Megaceryle maxima, assembly GCA_024605025.1. Taxonomy (NCBI): domain Eukaryota; kingdom Metazoa; phylum Chordata; class Aves; order Coraciiformes; family Cerylidae; genus Megaceryle; species Megaceryle maxima. The sequence goes on along the minus strand of JANHGN010021221.1, from coordinate 33,877 downwards.
CTACATGTAAGGAGGGCCCTTCTCCTCTACAGAGTTTCTAGGGGAAAATATGTTTTTTGTGTATATAGAAGTCCTCCTCGTGGAGCAGCTTGGAAGAGCAGAGCATGCATTCTAATTGCAAACCATCCTTCTCCTCGGTATACATAGTTGTTTTGTATGGTAGAAGTAGGATATAATTTGTAAATATTTACATGCACTTACAAATGACACAGTTTTTATATATTTCACATGTTTTTATACCAGTATTTTCACTGTAGATTCACTTGACATAAAATGCCTGTTTCAGTTTATCACAAAACTAATGGTAGTTTGCTTAAGCATAATTTCTGCTTGGTTCAAGGGACTTCTTTTTCTCCACAGTTGCGCTTGCTGTTTTGACAAGTTTGAACAGACTTGTTTTAAAAAGAAAATAACATATTATTTTTAATCCATTTTAAGTTATTCTAAACAGAAGTTTTCCTCCACCTAACAGGACCCCTGAAATAAGACTACTTTGTATTGGCTTCTGAATGGCAACTAATAGAAGATTTGATCATTTAATGACTTTCTGTATTCACAATTCAAGGAACCATGAATTCTCTTGATCAGAATTGTATATGGGTTTAATTCATGGTGTTTTCCTGACACAACTTAAATACAGATTACAGAGGGCAAATCTTCATTTTAAGCATAACAAATACTGAGAAATATGATTAAATGTTCCCAGATGAGAATCCTGGCATTAAATGCATATGATCTAGCCACCTACACTTTATGCTTTTCTGATTTGATGGCACAGTGCCTGAGTACTGTTAGAGTTTACTAGTTTTTGTAGCAGTGAAGTGCCAGTGAAATACATATCTTAACTGGGCAGCTTGTATAACACAGGCATTGCCTTCTTTACAAGAAATTCTTCTCCTGTGTAGTACATATGTACTGCGTGTCTACAGATATGGATATTTAATTCATATGTGCCAATTAAGAATATCTGAACAGCACAGGGATATGAGAATGCATGTACAGATTCCCGTGTGCCAAATATGGGGTAAAGTGAAATGAGTACCTAAGCATTCCATTAAAACTGCACCATATGTCATTCTAGAGTGATATGCAGAGTATACAGTCACACTTTTGGAGTATTTCCATGACAAAGTGTCACCAGTGCACGTTTGTAAAAAATGGGAATACAAACTGTTTCTGCCAGAAACAGTGGCTTTCCCGTATCGCCAGTACCTTAGCTGCAAAGGAACAAGACCTAAACAATTCTGTACTGCTACTTAGCCCTGCTGTCTCTTATTTAGCACATTTGGTGCTTTTGTTTTCCCCTAAAAGTGAAGAACTTGTGTCTGATTTTAACTCTTGTGTAACTCATTAATGAAGGTCATAAGCAGCTCTTTGCTGAGCATAGCTGTATGCTGCATTTGTCTAGTAACAAACTGTAAGCTAGAATTTACAAAGGAGATGCTATAATATCTCAAACAGTAAGGAATTAGATGGTTACTTAATAAATGTATCTTCATCATGCATACTGCACTGCTCGTAGCTAAGGGCCTAGTCCTATAAGCATGTTTTTATTTGGATGAAATACCAAATAAGATTACTACAATAATCCAGGTGACTCATCACTATACTAGGTACGGTTCACGTGAAAGCTTCTGGGATTGGAGTCCTAGGAGTATGCAATGCTATATTGTGCATACTCAGCTAGCTTGCAGTTATTATGCAAAAAAAAAAAAGTATAAAAAGTATTATTTTGATTTTACTGAAAATGTTATATAAAGCAAAGTGCCTGATTATTAATACAAAATACCTTTTAAGACCGTTATTTGCATTTGGCAGGGTAATATTTGCTTATGTATTTTATCAATGGTCTTAAAATTTTCAGCAAGAGCATTTCATAACCATGCTGTACTGAGTTTTCTTTCCTGGGAAACAAGCAGAAAAATAAATGTGTTGTGTTAGATAATTTAAAATTTTAAAACCCTTTCTTAGTTGAGGAAATAATTACTTTTATATTGAAATTATTTTATTTTCTTCATGAAGAATCCTAGAATTCTGGATCTTTTGTTCCAACAATTTGACTTGACTTTTCTGCAGTTATCAAAAAGAGTTCCAGTATATCTGCAGGAGAAAAGAGATTGACCACATTCCTTTTAGATATAAGCTAGGCTCTTGTTCTCCACCGCAGATGAAGTAACAGTCCAGAGTTCCAACGGATCTCTCCTACGTATAATTGTTAGACACAGCTTTGTGAAAGATGTAAACAGTTTTTCATTCCTTGCTGTTTTCTAAACTAACAAAATAGGTTAGGGTTTAGTCAATTGAACTAATCATTGAGTTGTATTGTTCCATTTGAGTTGTTTTTAATGTTTTCCTATCACAGAAGACACCAAGAGGTATTCACTCCCTAGAAAAAGTATTCCTGGGAGGACTTGCGACAAAAGGAATAGCATCTAGCTCAGCCAGATACTATGTCTGGTAGAAATACTAGAGAACAGATAGTTGTTCAAAGCCAGTCTTAAGTCTCAAAATAAACAGACTGAGCCCTGTTTATAGAGGGGCTACATAAAATACTGGTCAATTACATAAACTGATCCAACTCATTTTTATCCTGGAAAAGACCAAAGGCAGACAAGACTTGCATGCCTATGACAGCAAATATATAAACAGAGATGCTTAAATCAAGAGCTTGGTCCAGTTTCTTCACTAAACCTAGACAGGTAGAAGGCATCTGTCTACTTCCATCAAAAATGGTTATATCATGCAGAATATCCCCCTCACATATTACTTCATGCTGTGTTATTTTTTTATTTATCTCAGTTAAAGTGTATGTTCAGGCACCTTCTGTCATGTAATTAACTCTGGGTTCTTGCACACCTTTTGCCCATTCTCATACCCCACCCCATTTCATGCCCAACAAGTAGAAACATCGAGTAGTTATAAAGGAGAAATTGCACTTGAGGCATCAGCTCATAGGTTTTGTCCATCAGGCAGCTTTCATGGATTTCAGCAAAGTTTTCATAGTTCTGCATTTTGAATCCTTTATAGCCACTTTGAACAAGGTAATGCTTCCACAAGGTCTTCAACTAAAGACGCTTGTTTGAGGAAGGATTGCAGTCAATTGGAGCATGTTCCAGGATCAATTCCAAGAGACAAGGGGATTGATTCCTCCTAAATGAAGTGTGAAAAGCTTCCAACTAATTTTATCACATGTGAGTAGTCTGGCCTTCAGACCTCAACTGAAACATCCTTCTGTAGAATTGGTCTCCAAAAGATGATCTTATAATGATAATATATTTTTATCCATAAGCAGATCTACCTGTTGAATTTTATTTTTTATTTCTTAAACTACTGTCTACACTGTCTGTAGATCAGATTAAACCAACAGATTCCAAAATAGGAAATTGATTAGTTGATGAATTCCTATCAGATTCTTCCATCCAAAGGTGTGTGCCATAAATCTTCTGGATTCAGGTAGCTTGCTATTACAGTGGAGTAGGAATGTTGTTTCATTCTCTGTTAAGCAATTTAACTGGAGTGTGGCCTTGAAACAGAAGAGCTCTATAGATGGGTGGAAATGTCCATGCTACCTTTTGTACTTGCAGAAAGATACCCGCTTCTGTAGGCTTAAGATGGAGGTGACATTCGGGATGAAAGATGTCTACAGGTGGAAGTTTTTGTCATTGCATTAATTTTAACCAAAGAGAGGCATTAGTTTGACTTTGCAAGCTTACATGAATCTTTGGGTGTACTTTTCTTTGAAGTAACTTTTATATGGATTTTTATCAAATGCTCCTAACAGGGTTAATAATGTGACAGTTGACAGGATGAGGTGAACAGAAATATTACTGTACATTTTCCTTTTTCTTTATGATAGTGACTGGAAAGGAAAGCACGAATAGGTTGATATATAATATGCAAAACTGCAACAGGAAAATGTTTGCGCTGCTGGTTAACATACTGAGGTTTGTATTACAGATGAAGTTGCGATAAAGATGTTTATTATCAAAGTGTGAGGCACATATTTTATGATGCTATTCTACTCCTAAAATTCTGGTTTGTATTTTCTTGAGTATGGTAGACATTGTTGCTGTTGTCTCATTAATTCTGATGCAGCAAAATGAAACATGCTCTCTTTTGACTGAAAAATGTCGCATACTATTAGATTTTTAAATTACTCTCTCTTGTCAGATACTTTGTTCATTAAAAAAAAAAAAAAAAAAAAAAGAAAGGAGGGGGGTTTAAAATAAACTGGTTTTATGGATAATCTGATTGCCTAATAGTTTTAAGGGACCTATTTAATACCAAAGGTAAAGCTACCCAGAAGCTGACACGGAATAGTGTGTTGACACTGTTCTGCAGTGCAGTGGTCAAGAGTTACACCTGGAATCAGTCAAGCAGAACTTAACTGGTGCTAGCTGTTTATGCCACCAAGATAAAGGGTTAGGTATACCTATCAGTTTCCAAAACAAAATAGAAAACAAAAAGACAAAACAGGAGTAGCATGAAGGTTGAGTTAGAAGACCTAGAGTAGCTCTTTGAGTCATAGCTCATGTTCCTGAAGAAAAGCACAAAGGCTTGCATTACTGATGTGTCTGCTATACCTGGCCTGTGAACTAATAAAAACGTCAGTGTGCTGTCAATCCTGTAAACCTTCCAAAGCACAAAATATTCACCAAGCTACTTTTGAGTTTTCTAGTTGTAGTTCAGTGGTATTTTGGAGGGTGGAAAGGACAGACTTTGAGGATAGTGAGACAATATTAAGTATGCTTTACAGATTTTTATAGATATTTTTTTAGTAAATGGCATTGCTATCCTTGACATGAGACCATTGATTAGGAAGAAGTCAATTATTTTACATGTGCAGTATAAAGTAGAAGAGAGAGATCCAAATATCTTGATTACCTTTTCCAGGATAGTGATTAACTACACTGGAAAGTAGTAGGACACTTAATTATTTAGCTGACTGAAATATTTCATTCTAAAAACTTACTGATCGATTTTTTTTTTTTTTTTTCTGGAATACAAGATTCTTAGAATAAACATGAAGCAATGCATCATTTTTTCCCTTATCGCAGACTTAACCATTGAAAGGAAAATATTTTGCATTTTTTTAAAATTAATGCAAAGCCTGAATTGTTGGATGTTCCAGGCTACTGAATAGATGCTATAGAGTTACTCTGAATGGATTTTTTTTTTGGGATGGGGGCCTAAGTGTCCTTATATAAGCTGTGATCCAAGTTATGATAAGAAAGGAGCCTATGGTGAGCAGTAATAATGTTCTAATGCTTCCTTGCATTTGATCAGTAGTTACCAGGTTTTAATATAACAGCCCTCACAGTACTTAGGAGCTCATAGAACATATTGTGATGTTATGTTGCTAATTTGTTTTAAAATATACAATGTTTTAAGCTTTTTGTCAAAAGTGATAACATCATATTACAAATAAACCTTTTTGTGGTTGTAAAATTTAGCTTATAAATCATTCAAATTGAAGTGAAAAAAAACACAGGTCATTGTTAATGACAGTCTATCCTACTATTAAGAATATATGTATTTTTGTAAAGGAAAAGCACTTGTAGATATTTAATCAGTCCAATATCTATCTATGTTAATGTTTTGGAAAAAAAAAAAAAAAAAAAAAAGAAAAGAAAATAAAATGCTGCTTAGATAATCACTTCATATTTTTTATTTCTCAAATACATTTTCCATTGATTTATGGAATGTTTCTTCTGTGTGAAGCTGTATAGTTAGTACAGCTGGGCTAAATGCATTTCTTACGTTAATCAGTTGTATCTGACTATAATACCTTTTCTGTCTGATCAGAAAGCTGATTGCAAAACATACACTGGTGGTGCTGTTTTTCATCTTTGATATTAGCTTCATCCTGCCTTTTGATAGCTCTACTTCATAATAATTATGAAAAATACTAATAATTTGGTTTTGTGATGTTTGTGTTTTAATGGATGTTTTAGGGTATATTTGTTTTTTTCAGTTGTATCTTATTATACTGTAAACATTTTTACAAGATGTTGACAAAATTTTATGTACAGTATTTAAAAAACAGTTTCCCAGATGAAAAAAGTATGCCAGATTAGTAAAGTTATATACTCTCTTTCCTCCAAAGGAAACTACTGCTTGGTACATGCATGGAACATGATTGCATCACTGAAGTTTCTGAGCATTTTTACTAGTGGTATTTTTAAAATCCAGAATAACTCTTGTCTTGTAATATTTTGCGGCTATTTGAATCCTCACTCTTAACTGTATTTTGATTCAACATAGTGTGTTTACATGGTTTCAAGGGAAAGAAAAGCCCAAACAGTAAAGCAAAGAATTTTATTGAAGTACAGTAAAGAGTGGCAGCCACATTTATTTGTAGTTATTAGTGTGCATTCTAAAATCTATTTTGTTATTTCAGTGGGATTCAACAGGGGTCTACTTCATGGGCCTGATTCTGAGTTAAGCTCTTCAGCTTGACCTCAGTGGAGCTACTTACTTTAATTATCCTAGTAGCTACAACTTGAAATAACCCCATGTTCCCACTTCCATTTCCAATTTTTCCCAATTTCCATTCATGTGTGGCTATTATCACTTAAATTTAATTTTATTGTATTAATATTCCCGTAACCAAGTAAGTTTTGCAATATTGAGTGTGTACACAAGCAGTAGAATTCAGTGTTACAAACTCACTGGCATAACTGTCAAATTGAGGGAGAATTTCACTCAAGACTATGAACATTTGTAATGTCACTATCTCATTAATATGCATGATTCACAAAGATATCTGCAACTGATCAGGTTTTGATGTGTTTAATTATTTGAGTATTGTCCATTTGTGTATTTTAAGAGCTAATTTCTGTATGGTACCATTGGGGGCTAACATCTCAGTGTCCACAAAGTAGCATTTTAAAAACTTTCATCCATTTGAGCTATGAGTGCAATACTAGTATTGCAGTATCTTTTAAAGAACCAAATATGTTGTGTTTTGAAGTATTTTTAAAAGCACTGTAAACTTCATCCAGTTCTACCAAAGGAATGTGGGGTTTTTTTTTAATCTGTTCTAAAATCCTTAGAAGCTGAGTGTGGCCCTGGAAAAAAAATGAGACCTCTCTGAGTTAGCACTAGTGAGCAATTAAGGTTCTAGGGGTTTTGGCAAAACCCCTTGGTCCTGACTCTTGGCGTAGAGTGAAGTGTACCTGCTCCGAGCTGCATCTACATTTGTAAGCAACATTTATTTTAGAACAACTCATGCAAAGCCTGTAAATGGACCTTTTTAGAATCTTGTGTGTAAATATATCTGATATGTAATGATATTTCTAATTATGTAACTACCTGTATGGCTCAGTACCAGTGATGTTAAGCTGAGTGCTTCATGCTAATGTCAAGAATGTTCACAGCACCTTTATAACAGCTGATAACAAATGACAATTTGGTCTGATCTGTATGCTGCAAGATGCCTCTAGCCCAGTTGGATTAATTTTATGAAAAATCTAGATGAGCAAGAAGTATAAGTAATCTGCTTACTAGCACTGAATTGCTCCTTTCTCAAAGCAATAAATATATTCATGTTGTAACATCTGTTGTGCAGCCTACAATACGAGTTGTTTTGTTGCATTGTTTCTATATAATTTATTTTGTGCAATAAAAAATCTCTGGTTTTATCTGACTTCTCTCTAGTTTGTAATAATATTTGAATTAAAACTTTTACTAGCTTTATTTCTTAATAATGCAAGCATACTCACAGAAATGCAGAGTAGAAAATGGAGTGCAGTAATATCTTGTAGAAATATCTACCTACTTTTATTCTCCTTAATAACATGGAGAGAGAGACCATTAATTTTCATGGGTTCAAAGCCTGCTGAACACTAAAGTTGACTGGATTTGGCACCCCATTTTAAAAAATATATCCAGGTGGGTCCCACAGGGTGACTGTGTATGAGACTTTTTTATAAAGTACATTTCAGTGCTTAACAACCCTGTAGAGCTTCTGCCACCTTTTTTTAAAAAAAAAAATAAATTTCATTGCTTGTTATCAGCTTTAATTTTCCTTTTTATCACTCCCTTTTTGATCTTATTCTGAGTTAATATGGTTTCAGGAGTATTTATTGTTCTGTGTACTTGCCTTCTGAATACCCTTTATTATGTCATTGAGTTTTTTAACTCGTAAGGTAACATAAAATAAACGTGCATGCAAATTGGAAGCTAGAGAATATCTTTATAAATGAGCTCTTGGTGTGAATTTTTAATCTTTATACTGTATATTGAGTTATTGCAAAGAAAAACAATGGAGGGAGAGTTGTTATTCAGGAAAAATCATACCTCTTATCTGAGATGCTACTGTGAAACCTGCAATAACACTGCATGAGATCTGAGATGTAGTTCAGATTTGGAAATGAGAGAAAGGATTGCTGATTAAAGTAAAATCACCCAAGACAAATAGCATTTTGCATCCTTTTAAATTAAAAGTCCTTATAGATGTTACCAGAGGAAGATAACAATTGCTTGTGAGCACAAAATGTGAAGGTCTATATAAAATACTGCAATATGTACATATGAGTAAATGAAACATTTTCCATGGGATCTTTTTATTAACATTGCAGTTTGCTGATATGCAGGCAAAGAGAAGTCATGGCACCATTAGCTGCTGTGTAACCTGTGCAGCAAAAGTAGTGCAGCCTCACTGACTTTCTGTGAACCTATTTCAAACCTTCAGATTTGTCAAAGGTCATAGGCTAATACTTTCCATTCTTCTAAAAGCCTTTGTGAGACTTAGGGTCTCTCAGTGGGGGTGGAGGGGGAACAAAAACAACAACAACAAAACAAAAAACAAACAAACAAAAACAACAAAAAAACAACCAAAAAAAACCCCCCAACTTTACATAATGGTTCCACATAATGCTACTACATTATGAAACAGAAATTGATTTGTATTTAAGCATAAAATTCTGTTCCTAAATAGGGAGCAATGTTTTCTCAGGCAAGATTTCCATTGAAAATGTTAGCAATTAAATTATTTCAAAGAATCACTTTGTTTCAGGTAGCTAAAAAGAGAATAATCATGGAGAAGAAAAAAAAAAAAAAAGCACCGGACTAGTACCAAGTGCCTGATCAGTCATAAACCCAGGTTACATTTTACTGAAGGAGGAAGGTAGGTGATATACAAGTAGCCATTTACATCAGGGGGGCAGCATATGAATTTTCCTGTTAGAACTGTGATTCAAATTGCTCTCTACCCTGATAATTTTTTCTCTTTTATTCTAGAGGAGAATACACTATGAAACATCATTATAGGCAAGAGTAATGCCTTTCAAAAGAAAAGTGTTTTAATAATCTAGTTTTCATTAAAGAAACAGAAATTTGCTGGCAGTATGTAATATGAGCACCTCATTCCAGTGGCAGACTTCCAACATCTTCATTTGGAAAGAAGACTGCTGCATTCATAATTCATAAAAGTGTTGGCATCTGTCCCATTAAACTAACACAGGAAGAGAAAACATTCTTACATTCAAAAACACTGCCATCTTTTCTGAACTATGTAGAGGTGAAGTTCTGTCCTTTCCTGCAAGATGCAAATAACTACAGTAAGTGCATTTATAGATATGGAAAAAAAAAATTACACTAATTACAGAATCACAGCATGGTAGGGGTTGAAAGGGACCTCTGGAGGTCATCTAGTCCAACCACCCTGCTAAAGAAGGTTCACCCAAAGCAGGTTCCGCAGGATTGTGTGCAGGCAGGTTTTGAATCTCTCCAGAGAAGGAGACTGCACAGCCTCTCTGGGCAACCTGTTCAAGGGCACTGTCACTCTCAAATAAGCTTTTCCTCAAGTTCAGATGGAACTCCCTGTGTTTCAGTTTGTGCCTGTTGCCTCTTGTCCTGTTGCTGGGCTACACTGAAAAGACTGCGGTCCCATCCTCTTGACACCCACCCTTTAGATATTTATAAGCACTGAGAAGATCTCCAAATGATCAATAATGTCTTAAGAAAAGCTATACTTAATACCAGTTTTGGAGATACTTTATATTCCTTGGGTTTCATTTCATCCTTTGGTGGTTCAAGATGCACAAGTATGTCAGTACCTCTGCAGACTTCCAGTCTTGTTGCTGGTAGCCTCTAGAGATTTCAGTGCCCTAGTACAACTGTAGAACTGGCAGAGCTTGTTACTAGCCAGTATTCTTCCTTTAATTTTCTGTCCATGTATTTCTCAAAGTGGTATGATTTTGTCTTGACTGCTTTCTAAAAGGTGTCTTACACCCATGCTCCTCCCTTTAAACTACTAGAAGTGATGCAGACATAGAGACTACTCCGTGTGCTCAGCTTGTCCTTGTGCTGCACCCAAGATTAAGATTTCCAAAGATCTTAAAAGGTGGGCCCAGGGAATTCACTGCTGCTTCTGTGCTTTGCTAGTTTGTGATGTTGAATTTGTAAACCACCTTATTGCTCATGAAGAACACCCAGCAGAAAAATGGCTTTGAATAGCAGATCTAATGTTCTCTTCTGAGACAGATAATGTATGACTCATGTCAAGAAGTAAATTATTTGTGATATAAGAGGCTACTTGCCTAATTCCACAGGACTCACAAAAAATTCAACACAGTAACTTGAATCTGGTTCACGTGAAAAATTTGTCACCAGTCTTGGTGTAAAAGAATTCTGTCATTGCAAAAAACGGCACTTGTTCTCGTGCACATCAAAGAAGTGCTAGCATAGCTGAAAATAATGGACTTACTACTACTTATTGTATAACCTACTATATAGCATTTTTTACAGACTTTGTCTTAGGTTTTGTACTGCATATATTAAATAGTTCTAGAAATTTTTCTATGTTCTAGCATCCAGAATTGGGTATCTGGACAGCATTCATTTTCTGTTAAGTTCTGGAGCATATTTGAATCTATTAAAAAGGAAAGAGAAAGGGATTTAGTTCTAATGAATACCCCTTGGAAGCAAACAGCATCAGAATAGCACCTGTACTTCTATACTTATCCTTTCCTTGAGGGTTGGTGTGTTGTCCCCAGTAACAAGTGATAGGACAAGAGGAAATGGCCCTAAGTTGCACCAAGGAAACTTTAGATTAGATATGAGGAAGAATTTCTTTACTGAATGGTTTATCAGGCACTGGAACAGCTTGTCCAGGGCAGTGTTTGAGTCCCTGTCCCTGGAGGTATTTAAGAGTCGCGTAGACTTAGTGCTGAGGGATATGGTTTATTCAAGGTCTTCTCAGTGTTAGGTTAATGATGGGACAACACGATCTTAAAGGTCTTTTCCAATCTAGGAAATTCTTTGTTGATTGTTAAACAGCAATTTCACATTCTTCTATACTCTTTCTGCAAATGTTCAGTTCAAATTGTTCTCTGGTAATGAAAATCACTGCAACGAGAAAAAAAGTCATGGATCTGTACTGGTAAATAGTTCTGTAACTTGCAGCAGTCAATCTACTCCTCCTTTCATGTTCTGCTGATTGCCAGAATCTTTCTTCTTAGAGTGAAAAGGTATTTCCAGGATACCTTATAAATGAAAAAAACCCCATGGTTAATCTGCTTAAGGTAAATTGTTTTTCAATTTTTGAATAATTGTTAATTTGAAGAGCTCTCTGGCTAATACTTTGAAGAGGAAGAATGTGTGTGTTCAGAGCATTATCCATCTAACTTGACATTTTTTTAATTTTTCACAGACATATAAAACCAAAAATGTTTGGTCATTGTGACAGGCTAGTGGACATCTGTGTTAATAGAGTAATAAATAAATAAATAATGCTACGGCTTATTTAGAGAAGTTGCATTATAAAGGATAAAAAATTTTTATTTATTTTAAAAAATTAATTTTTTATACTTCCTATGGAAATCACAAGGAATTATGTTACAGCATGATAACGGCATGAAACCAAAGACATGCTATGTAGATGCGTGATCCTACAAAAATGTCTGTGCTTAGAGAGTACTCACACCTGTAATATGAAACACATGTACACAGGCTTTTAGAGATGCTGTTGTGGAAATATGAATTGGCCTACTAGTAGTAGCATGTTCTCCATTTGTTTTACAGATTGTATCTTAAACAAGACAATCACATGGAAAATAGATGCCTACTATGTCAAAGGAAGCCTAAGTGCTTTGTAGGTTATGTGCTTAAAACATACAGATGCAGGAGTGACTTTTCCATGGCAACGTGGCCATAGGTGGAAGCAAAATAGAGCAACTTAGCACAAGAAAGTAATTCAGCTGCAACTGCAAGATAAGTTTCAAGGTAACGCTAATGAGAAATCAGAATTCATACCTAAATCTATTCAGGTCTGTTCTCTGACTTTGGAGAATAGTGCCCAGAAAAACTCTTTCAGTGACTGCACATGATGAACTGCTTACCATCTGCATTTGGCCTTGAAACGCTCATATCTGCCTGCAGCTCATGGCCAAGAACTATTCTAAGGCAAATAAATTCTCATGCATAAAAAATAATTCTTTTATCAGGAAACACAGAGCAAAAAGGTTTATCACTATGAGCCTTAATATAGGCTCATTTCACAACATGGGGAAACTACAATAAGCATTGATTAAAGAAGCTGAAGAGAAGCTAAATTCCTTGTAGTATCTGCTAAATTTGAGAAGGGAATGGATATGATAGGAGAGACTGTGAGGGCTGTGTGCTAATTTTCTTTATTCTGATGTCATCTACTGCTAATTACAGGAGAGGACTGGTTAAAAGCAAAACTGAAAAGTCTCTAAGAAATTGTCTTCAGCTCACATAGTTCTCAGCGCTCTCACTTGCACAACAGTAGGTGGGACCAAGAATTTCCAAAGATGTAGCATTGCAGATATCACCATCCACAGGAAATTCCTCAGCATGCCAGCACAAGGGAATACCAGGCAGCCACCCCACCAAGCAGGAATGAGGCAACCAGTTACAAGTACCGTAGCTGCATTAGTACAACACTGTTCAAGCTGTTAGCAGCTCTGTGCAATGACTGGGAAAACCAGCAGCAGATGGGCAGTGGCTGTGGGTTTTGAGCCCAGGTACAAACTCAGGTCATTGCCAGCCAGGCTACGTTTACACCATGCTTCATTCTATACAAGATGTTTGCCCGTGGGGTATGTATAGAAAACTGTATTTCCAGGTATATTACACTTCACCAATAAACGGTTTTAATATCACCCATCTTAACTGCTGCTAAGCCATGCCTCGGGTTAAAATAGGTGACCATCAGATATGACTATGTTTCCTAAATGTCCTCACATATTACTACTAGGAAGCTTAGACTTAGTTCCAGCTACTGTTTGCAGTCCAACATTAAGAGTTACTAAAGAACTTGACCTTGGAAAACAGTAGGAGGGCATTCTAGAGCCTTACCAGAGAATTGCAGATAGAGAAGGTGTCCCAGCTACAACAGAAGGAAGAGGCTTCTTGGTGTGGCTACCAGACTGAGACTGAGACTTTGAAACCCAGTGCAAGACTTAGCCTGTGGTTTCACAGCTTTCTTGTGACTAAATAGTTTGGGAGCATAGGTCCTGGGAAAGGAAAGACACCTATTGTGAGGCAGCTATATTGTCTGGTCTGCTTTTATTTGCCCACAAGCAACCACTGGAATAAGAATATTTATTTATTTGGGAGTGGTCATGGTGGAAAATAATGTGGTAAAAGTGCACAGCTGTGAATATAAATCATAGAATCATAGAATGTTAGGGGTTGGAAGGGACTTCTGGAGATCATCAAGTCCAAACCCCTGCCAGAGCAGGATCACCCAGGGCAGGCCATACAGGAACATACCCTGGTGGGTTTTGAAAGTCTAGAGAAGGAGACTCCACAACCTCTCTGGGCAGCCTGTTCCCGTGCTCTGTCACCCTCACAGGAACAAGTTTTTCCTCATGTTGAGGTGAAACTTCCTGTGTTCCATTTTGTGACCATTGCCCATCACCCTATCACAGGGCACCACTGAAGAGAGACTGGCCTCTTCTATTTGATACCCACCTAATAAAACATTTCTGTGAGAAAGTAAGCACTAGCTCATGCTTTATAGTATTAACAGCTTCTAAGAAAAGATACCATGTTCTGAGAGCAAAAGCATAGTGGGTTGCAGCCTGCTGCTAAGAGAATTTATCTGAATGTAGTCCTCACAGAAGCTGACGATTGTTTCCATTTATTCTGTGAGTCAACTGTGTTTTCTTCCACTTCAGTACAGGATCAGTTATAACATCTCTAAAAGCCTACAGGTACAAGCACCTCTAATACAACAGACCACAAGACACATACACATTTCTAATTTGAGGAGCTGAAGCTGAACTGAATCTCTATCTCTTCCTGCATCAGTAATCTTTAGAGAAGGAGGAGAAAGCCAGCTTTGGTGAGTGATGCCCTGTGGAGGTTGCATTAAGAATGCTCAAAGTGTCATAGATCCTTTCCAAGCAGCACTTTAGGTACTCCAATTGTGCTTCTACAAAATTCACAAAGAGCGGTGGCAAGAAGATGTTTCCTGACTTACAAGAATATGTGAGCAAGTCAGCAATGACCAAATGCTGAAGTGATTCTGCGTGAGAATGGGGAGCAGCAACACAGCACACAGCTGATTGCTCTCAGCAGAGCAGTGTGTGTGTATGTGAGGCCCAGGTCCAGAGCGGGACAAGAAGCAGATACATCAAACCCAGGGAATGGGAGGAAAAGTTACTCTGTGGCTCTCTACACATGGAGATGAAGCAGATAAATCACTGACACCCAGTGCTTTTGTCAAGAGTAGAATGTACATGGAGAGCTTGTGCTTTGCGTTCACAGAAGAATTGCTTTTTGAGAATTTTCCAAAAGTCCCACACTTTTTTGTTTTGTTGGGTTGGGTTTTGTTTGTTTGTTTGTTTGTTTGTTTTTCTTTGGGTTTGGTTTGGGGTTTTGGGGTTTTTTTTAATAAATTTAATGGTAAAACCCAGTACTGGAAGGTCAGAAGGCTAAGCTCCTCCCAGAGCTCCCTGAGAAACTTTCAGCAGCATGGAGAGACTGCAAAAGTGACAGCAGCAAAGGAAGAGGTCTTTGTGATTAGAAAATATCTTATTAACTAGAAAAAACCTCCAGAAGATTTAAAAATAATTCACTGAATAGTGCATCAACGTAGAAGCCAAAGAAAGCAGAATTTAAAAACACAACCAAAAAGGAAGCAAGCTTGTTAATGGATTTATAGATGTTCTTCATGTTCATTAATATCATCTGGCCTTTTTCCTGTACAAAGACAATAGCTGAGCCCTAAGCTGTTACCATGGAATTTACTGCTGTTAATGATCAGTCTAGAGCAGCCACTCCCTGGGTTCAGACATGTCCAAGTGAACATTTTGAACTGTAAATAATACCTCTGGAGGCAATAACTGAGCTTAATGAAGGAGACAGCTGCTGTAGATCAGCTGTGGTAGCTGGGGAGGAGGTGTAGAGAGTTATCTTAAGGTTTGGGAACTCCACCTGTGTGCAGTCTGTCATCAGTCCTGACCTTTAGGAGCTTGATGTTCGTTAAATAGAAGGACTCCATACCCAGACTGGATGAGGTACTAAATGCTGTTTTGCAGCTCTAGTTCTTATTTGTGGTAAAGATTCCTAGATGAAATCCTTAATCTTCAGGACCTGTTATTTTCAACAGATGATACATCTGGACTATTTGATAGCATTAGCTAGGTATTTAGGTAAAAAAATCCTAAGGTAAATTGATCTGACAGATACCTTGCTGCCCTGTAATAAGCAGAACAAAGAGCAAAGCAGTTATTCAGGAGCTGTTAGTAGGAATGTGCTGGACCTCCATACTTTCAGATCATTATGTATGATACATGTCATAGGTATTTGTTTAAATTGCAGAAGGATTTTGTTCACCAGTTTTTGTTATCAACTAATTTCAAGTGGCTAATAGGCTTGTGATGCCATGAGCTTTTGCCTTTAATTTTACCAGCAACAGTGACTATTCTGTTTGTTGTCCACACTAGCAGTTCCATCTGAGAAGCTGGCTGTGTTGTGCTAGCCACTTTTCATCACGAAAGGATGGATTTCCTATCAAGTGCTGATTTATCAGATCTTACCAAAGATTTTCCTCTGTTCATTATTTAAAAGTCTTTGCCCTTTTGATAGCAACAGCTGTGCTTGAAATTGCAGTGGCTAATTTTTTTGCAACCTGATTTCCTGGTGTTAGATGCATCACCAGGATGGAAATTGCTGCTAAACCAGCACTCACAGATATGTGCAGTTGTTAATGTCTGAATGTAAAGCTGTTTTAGTCCTCAACCAGTCCTTCCTTATTAGCACAGTATCAAAGCATGGGGCATCCTCCCTATGTAGCCCCTACTCTTGAAAATTCCCATCCCAGCCACATGAGGTGGCATGAGCCCACAGGGGCTTCCTGAGGCATTTGCAGAACCCCACATGCAGCCTCTGCCCTGACTCAGAGGGCCAGTGGTCGATTTGCCCTCCTCTGCCATTCAGCTTGGAAGACTCCCAGGAAGATGGGCTAATTTTGCTTCTGAAATGGTGACACCTGTAACATGAATAGTGCCCTGCAGTGCCTAGGGTAGTGAAACCCCCAATGCTGCAGAAATAGGAGAGTTATTTTAGATATGAGACTAGTTCTATTCTACAAGTGCCCTGTTTAGCTGCATTCATTTTAGAACATATTCCTTTCTTTCTCTTCTGGCAAAGAAAAAATAGGTAGATTAATCACTTTTTCCTTTCATTCTCTTCCCTGCTATCAATATTCACAGTGTTTTTTCACTGGCTTTAGCTTTGTACCATAGTCTTGCAGTTAGTGGTCTCAGTTCCTTCACACCTCTTATGTTATGCTCTACATACTGCAGGGATGGATGCTCTACACAGACATTGCATTACCAAGCCATTTTGTGGTGTTCATTTTGCCCATGAAATCCCCTTCTCCATAACAGAGTGCTTTTTCTTCTTTTTTGTCCTGTGTCTCCTACTTCTGTGGAGATCTGCTTCTAGCCTTTCTTGATATTATGCCTGAGAACAACTGTTAATTTTTCTTTTTTCTTAAACAAATTTTAAACCTTCATTTTTCTGTTTTCTTGCAAACTTTAAGGCCAGCTAGCTTACTTATTCCTGCTTAAGGGTTCCAGTGCCCCTTCTACCCAAGTGTGACTCCCAAGGAAATTCAAACTGGAGCCAACTTCTGTGAGGACCAGGGAGATTGCATGTGGCAAGAATTTGGACAAGGTAAAACCTTTCTTGAGGACAACCTAATTCTAATCTTTCTCAGTTTAAATCTAGTCTTGCTGCACAAACACCATGCTCATGTAAAGCAGATGAGGTTAGATCCCAAGATGCTTTTTTTCCTTTAGTATATTTGATATTGAACCTCCTGTAAAAAGAGTGTTGTGTGTTTTCTTCCTGTGATGAATGCTGTTGTGCATCACTTTCCACAGGTTGCAGGTCTGAAGAAGTTTTGCAGGTCTCCCCAGTGGCATCCATACATAGCTGAAATAATGCAGCTGCAGGATTTCCTCAGGATCTCTAGGTAAGTCTTTATTCCTTTTCCGATGTGGACCTTCTCCCAGCACAATACAAGACAGTGAGACTAGCTCCTCCACTACCCCACAGGGCTAGCTTCTGAACTGCATTAATTTGTGCTTTACAGAGGAGACACCTAGTTGGGGTTAATGTCACCCTTGAGTTTGTTTCAACATGAAAACAATATTTATAGTAGAAGTGCATTCACTGCAAACATAGTGAGAGTGGACCAGAGCTCATCACTGCTGTTTATTAATCTTTCAGTTAGCTAATTAAAGCAGCAGAACATGGTCTTGCTTTCTGCATTATTTCCTAGTATAGATAAAATATTAATTTCAACCTTAGCTGCAGGAGGACATTGGCAAGAGATGTTTAGATCTGAGTAGGCTTCTGGCTTTGTTTTAGTATGCTTCTGAACATCTGCTGGGGTGTGTGGCTGCTTCAAGGGGGAGTGAAAATTAACTTTATTGATTGAGTAATTTCCTTTATGAAGGATCTGAAGGGGATGGCTGCCTGCAGAAATAATATTTGTTAAATGGCCATATTTGGAAAATGAGTCAGTGAGAAAATAGCATGCAAATCCCTTAGCTTGTCTCCAGCAGAGAAAGAACAGAAACACGCTAAGAAAGGGGAGAGATGCTGACTTGAAGATGCCAAGTTAAAATGACCCTAACAGGAATTTTGTTTTTCAACTGAAAAAAATCAATTAGGAAAACAATGGAACTGGCTATTTCAAATGCAAACCTTTTGCTAATGAAAAAATTTGCACAGAAATAATTGTCAACCTGCAAAATATTTTTAAGTTCACGAGTGCCCACTTATGCTGGCTATGTAAGATTTTGCAGCTCTGTCCTTTTCTTACCTTCACCTACTTTATCTAGAAAAAAAGCCCTAATGGTGAACACAATGATGCATTTAAGGTATGAATAATAAAAGAAATGAAAAAGAAACATCTTTGTCTTGCATGATCTGCATCAGCATAATACACAAGGCTGGCAAAGCCCCAAAAAATTAAAATAAAAAATATCTCAGACAAATCCTTGGGTTTCAGACAGGTAGGCAGCAGCCCATCCAATTAGCTACAGTTACTATCTCTTTAGCAGCTTTGTCACTACTGACCTATCCAATTTACTGTGAGTTGTCAAAGAGGACATTTTCTATAGTCTTTTGTCCTTGCAGCTGGCTCCTTAAGCCCAGGAGCAGAGTGTAATAATTTATACCTTCTACCAGTTCATAGTTGTCTTGGGTGTCACTTTCTCTTGTGCTCCTGAAGAGATGCCATGGCCTTGCCTGGCTTTGTGTTGATGTGGGCTTGCAGCGACTGTTAGGGAAGTGGCAATGCTTGTTATTTAGAAACCTTAGGAAAGGGGAGAGGAGACAGCAGCAATCTGATCAGAAATGCAAAGTTACGTCATTGCTTTTATCCTTAGCTCTGGGAGTGGGGTGGGAAATGGTAGGTGGAAAAATATGAAACTTGCTATTTACTAAGAAAGCTTTTAAAACTCACGCATTAGACTGGAAGGCTGCCTGAGGACCAGAACAGCTCTGCACTGATGCAACTGAAATGTTCCCTGCCAGAACCAAAACAGCTCAGAACCAGAGAGGGGTTCACAGTAAGATGTTATGGGGTCAAGCAGCTGCTCTGGAAATGTTGTGGGGACCCCTGTGCTTCAGACCTCCACATCCTAGGGAGCCCCTGAGATTACAGTAACAGCTGGGAAATGCTGTGAGGCCTCAGACTCGAAGGTGTAGAAGGTTTCTAACAGTGTTACTCATGTTCACTGCAAATCCCTTTCCACCTTACTGTGCAGTATAGACATATCTAATGTCACTAATATTCTTCTTTTAAAAAAACATGCAGCAAGCAAAGAAAGCCTTCTGTGTATCTGGGGCTTTGCAGAGCAAATATGTGGCACTGGGAGGGACCAGGTGATCTGGCTGTGCCCTGCTGTCAGCACATGCTCTCCTCCTCTCTTGGCAGGCACTGCTTTGCCTCATGTCCATGCTCCTCTCCATTAAACTGTTGTGCAATTAGGAAACAGTGGGATGCAGTCTTAAAAATACTTTGGTTTTTTTCATCATCAGATACAAACATTATTTTTTTCCCCTCTGTTATCAGAAAAAAATACATACTGTATTAAAACAAATTAAAAACACCTGAGTCTCATTTGTGACAAGGAGTGTTTTCCAGTCCACCTGAGAACTCTTATCTCTGGAGTGATTTTGCTGTATAATTTTTCAAAGTTCATGTACTTGTCACTGATGAGGCCACACCTTGAATACTGTGTTCAGTTTTGGGTCCCCCACGAGGAGAAAGACATTGAGGTGCTGAAGCATGTCCAAAGAACAGCAACAAAGCTGGTGAAGAGTCTAGAGAGCAAGCCCTACAAGAAGCAGCTAACTACAGTAGGGGGTGTGGGATGGTCCATCATTAGGTGATAATGACAAAAGACAAAACATTTTTAAAAAGTATAATTCCCTACATGTCAGAGGGCTTTAGCCGTGGCCAGTGAGAGTTTTGGCAACTCTTTAAAAGATGATTCTTCTAAGAATAATATTTAAACTCTTTATTTACAGTAAGGGTTGTGTTCTAGCCCTGGACTACAGATCTCTGTTATCCTTGTTCTGTTTGCTTTAATAAAGATGGATGTATCACCCTCATGTCCCAGAGAAATATGAATTAGGTTATTTCCTTCTAGCTGAAACTTCCTCTGTGTCTTAATTGGATGTACTCTAATTTGCCTTGTGAGGCTGGGGCAGATGAACATAGTGTGCAGAAAATGCTGCCCAGTCCTGGTTGTGCAGGAGATTTAGTGAGCAGGCTGCTGAGGTTGTTCCATCAGCTCTGCTGATCTGCCCTAGAGTCTCCATTTCAGTACCCATTGGTTTGCAGAAGAGAAAATAATTTAGCATTGCATAAACATTTTGCACAGTGCTTACAGATGGATTAAGATCTGTGCTATTGTATGTAAAGTAACACAATGATTTAAATGACTGGCATGTTCATAAATTCCTAAAGTCTTTCTCTGACTTCTTTTCCATGGGCAGCATATGTAGAATTCAAAATAGGTGTTGCTAATGCCCTTTTTATGTTAGCCACATTACCTTGAGCTGCATCCTTTCTGTCAGATGCTGGCTATGTATTAGGTAGCTCCCACACTGGAGGTGTCTTAGGGAAGTCAGACAAGTATCCTTTCTCATCTCTGTTCCAAAATGGCAAATGTTAATCTGCTTTGGTGTTGGATTTGGTGTAGAGAATTGATCAATTTCACCTGTATGAAGAACATCAAACAATGCTGGATTTACAGCATTTCCTGTAGTAGATTCATTCCAGCTCTGTATGGACTTTAGGGGCTCAAATGACTCTCATTGAGTTGACCACAACTGGTTCCATAGGCAAGAAGCACACAAACCCCCCCCCCTCCTTTTGAAAAATAAACTAAAACACTTTAATGTCTTTCATCTTGTACCCTGGTGTATTTGTGCTTACTTCCAGTAGGAAGACCAGCAATTTATTCTTATTTTTTTAAACATGTGTAATTATTGACAAATAGCTTAATTCAGTGCTGAGCTATTAAAATGGTAGACTGAGGAGGAGGCTGACCATACGACAGAGGAGAAGAGAGCTAAATGGTTTATCTAGTGCATTTGTTTATCCTGGAGCAGAAATGGTTTGGAGCATCTAACTGTGTTCTTCTGCTACCAAATGGGGTGTTAGAGAGTTAAAAGAGGTAATGTCAGTAAACAGAAACTTCACTAAACACTAAAATTCTTTGTACGTATTGGAACAGGGACTGCCACTGAAGTTACATAGTGCAGAGAATGAGCATATGCCTGTGTACTTCACTGCTAGAGGAAAGCCAGCGTGAGCAGGGTTCATCACATATTCCCTTCGCAGACAGTATCTGGGGTTTTCAGCATTCTTGCCATTTCTGAGCATGTATTGCATCCTCAGAGTTGCTGTCCTGACAGTGGGTGGGGAAAAATAAAAAGCTTCAAGTTAGAAGCCTGAGTTTAATGGGAATTGTAAATGCCTTGATGAATTTCAGTGGATCTTTGAGCAAGCAAAACGAGAGACTACTCCAATGCTTCTGTGTAATAAATTGCAACATTTATGACTTGGACTATGAAACATGCAATGCTGAATTATTCACTCTAGGCCAGGAAGAAAAATAAGGCAGTGTGTGTTACCATACTGTGAGGTATTATTGCAGGACAGCAGTGGTATGTTGAACTCCTAAAAATTCTGATAGTATAAATTAATTGAAAAGTAGCAAAACATAACAGGCTTGGCTTTTGGACATACACAGTTTAATTAAATACATTTTAATAAATTAGGGTTTTTTAAATTGCACTTTTCTCAAAACACAAGAAAAGTTGAAGTGAAAAATACATGTATTGGCATGTTGACTCAACATGAGGTAGCATGATAACTGTTATTTCAGATGCGTTTCATCTTTTGTGCACAAGGCAGTAGGGCTTGAAGGACTGGCAGGGTCATGGCCTCTCCAGCCCCTAGGCCTCTGCTGTGGATGCCTGAAGTGGTCATCATTTGACACCTTCACAGTAGTCTACAAACATCAGCACATGATCTAAGCTCAGCTTGTGAATACCTGTTGGCATTTTTTCAGAAAGATCAGGTCAGTGTAGTGCCTGTACATATTGGCTCAATCTGAAAAGCATCATTATTATTGTATCTTTTTTAAAAAAAAATACTTATTTTAATTTTTTTTCCTAATATTTTAGATTAGCAGTCATAAAGCCTGAAGAGAGTTATACAAAGTCTATATGTTCAGCAAGAAGTTGCCTGGTTAATTACCTCCTACAGGCTTCAGGGAGAAGCCTTTCTGCAGGAGCCTGGTCCTGACTTTGCCTTGGGGACACTTCCAAGGTCCATTCTTTCAAGAAGCAGGGTATGACTTACTAGGTGTGTCAGATGTGCACCTTTCCCATAGAAATGGGTGGTTACAACCCTTGCGGAGAAAGCAGGGGTTTTGCATTTGGCTCCTGAGAGAATCCAAATCCATGTGTCCTATATTCTAAGCAACCACTTACCCTGGAAGAACACCCTTCCCCTCTCCTTTTGAATGTGTGCCACCAAACCAAAATTAATTGAAAGGAGAGAACACATGAACAAAGAAACAAAAAAGCTGCAGGACTGTAGGCTAATGCTCAGAGCACTTGTGAGGAAGAGGAGAGTTGTGAGCTGTGGTTCCTGCCCCCAAGATAAGTTGTGTTTGGCAGTTCAACAGCAATATATGCAAGCATTTCTGGCAGCAGAGAGAGTAGCCAGAACTCCCTGTTTGCACATGAGTGCCCTGAGCCTAGAGAGTGCTTCCTTGAACAGTGTCACAGCTTAAGCTGGAGGGATGGGGAGTCTTGCCTCATGGAGTATCTGTCACCTAGTGAAATGACATCCTGCTCAGAATCACAGCCTTCTTGTCCAGAGGCAGAAGCAGCTAAATGTCAGACTGATAATGAATTAAGACCACCCCACCCCATCCTCTGTTTTACAATACAGGAGCCACTGTGGTATCTGTCTGCATCTCTGAGACTTGAAAACTAACTGCACCATGACTGAATGATTCCTGCCACCTGGCCGAGCTAAAGCCCTGCCTCTGGCTATAGAGCAGGTTGAAGCAGAGCTGGATGCTGAGCTCCTCTGCTCTGAGCTGAGACAGTTCTGCATGCATAAAATAGTGCAGCTCAGGGCACCTGGGCATTGTGAAGTGACAAAAGTACATATCTGTCAAATAGAGTTTTCTCCAGTGCTAGGAGTCAACCAAGGAAAAAGAGTCTGGGATCAGGTACTCAAGTCTTGCCCAATTCCTTTTTGATGTTGCCACGTATCCTTTTTTTTGGACCTCTCTTTTTCTATCAGGTCTGTTGCTCTGAATTTCCTCATTGCAAGGACTCTAACAGGTCTCTGAAAGGATGAGCATTTCAAGGAGTGAGGTCTTATTATTGCAACTAAGCAAAAGAAATGCACTCCTGTGTAAGGAAAAGCTAGTTTTAAACCTGCTTCCAGTTTCTCCATTAATCAAAAGGTTGTCTATTCAAGAAGTGTTTGATGACAACTGTTCATTCTAGTACTTAGTGATACTAGCTGATCTTGAGGATGTGTAAGTTTGACTGTAAGGATTTCTTAGTCTGGACATGCTTAGCCAGGACACGTTACTGTAAGATGGATCAGCATTGGCTCACTTCTGCTGCATTGGCAGGGATTCCCCTTCACTGATGTCTCTTTTGTTTGCTGCTGGACCCAGAGAGAGGAGGCTGAGGTGAAAGTTAGGATTGGCAAGGAAAGAATGAGGCGTAAAAATGTTAATGTCAACACTGTAATCACAACTGTGGTTATAATTAGTGATATAGCAAAGATAAAATATGCAGTATGGCTGAGGGACCTTTATATCCAACTGCTCCTGGATTGCTATCTGACAAGATAATTAGCCACAACAGTGTTGAAATTCATATTCAGAATGATTGCTTGGGACTGGACACAGAGTTCTCTTACCATAATGACATGGAAAGAACAGAGAGAAGGGAGTAAGGAAAGCAGTGAAATGAGGAAAATATTTCTCTGCCAGAATGAAGGAGTTCAGTCTACTAAACCTGCATTACAACTGATGTTAAAAATTATTGAGCTCCCTCCCAACCACAGTTTGGACTCAGCATGCTTAGAGATCTCAAGAAACATGGAGGAAGAGGAAGGAAGTTTTCCTCTATTGCTAGCCAACTTCAAAACAAATTAAAAACAAACAAAAATTAAAAACAACAAACCATTTCTGGTTTTAAGTTTTCTTTTCTTCTACTTCTGTTTTGTAGTGTATTCAATTTTCTTTTGCCTAACAGTGGACACTTCTGAGTCACCCAGCTTTCTGTGGATGGCAGAACAGAAGTGTAAGCAGGGGAATGATGGTGGAACATGTCTTCAGGGTAAGCAGAATGAGGCTCCAGATTTGGCTTACTAAATGAATAGCTTGCTCAGCTCTAGGTGCTTGGGTACATAGTACTGAATAACTACATTTAGATACATCATGGTTTGCTGTGTGCTGACAGAATCTGGTGCAGAGGAATTAAATCTTTTATCCAAAGGAGAAGAATGCAGAGGTGGCCATAGGTGGTAATTTCTGCCTTGTGTGAAATGCTGATGTGTCAGCATTTGTTCTTGTCCTGTCCACTTGGGACAGAGAGGTGCAAGTTCTTATTTTTTGACCTGTAGAAGATATTGGTCATGTGGAAACTGTTTTCTGGAAAATTTCAGACGGATTTCTATACTGACTACACCTACAAGGACTTGGCAGGGCACTCTGATGATGCTACAGTGGCATTCTGCCACATTAGGGCCCTGTGCTTGCTCACTTTTTGGTCTCTTTGCTGACTGTACTGCAATCCTCCTCTCTGTTGCTTCAATGGAGATGGATTGCTCCAAGACCTTTAAGTTCAAATAACTAGGTCCCTCCATCTACTCAAATGTGGAAATTTGAACTGGAAACCACAGCTTCTGCAGGGAAGTTGCCCACTGGTGAAACCATATGACTAGCAACTTGAAACTATTAAAGAATTACAAGGGAAATAGGAGGCATTCCAAGTGAATTGTAGATCCCTAGTCAGTCCCAGCTTCTGTCCTGTGGCAGGTAGAGTTTGACATGTGTGGTTTGTTGGTAAAGAAAAGGTTTATCTGTAGAAGATGGCACATCAGAGAGATCCATCTTAATTTTTTTTGGCTCTGTGTATATACATTCATTAGAAGGGGTTTTAAAAGTACTTTTCAATATTTCAAATTCTTTTCTGCTTTATTAGCTATAGAGGTGTATTTATGTTTGGTCTGATGCACCTCTTGTGTATCATGTGTTTGTGAAGAAATTTGCTATTAAAGGAAGTGTTTTCAGTTGCTGTCAGGTTTGTGGTAGAGGCACCTTTCTGTGGGTGCATGTCTGGGCTACCTTCATTTCCTCAATAACTGATGAGCAAAGGAGAGCTCCAAACTGAAATTAGTTGTAACCAAACTTTAGGGAGTCTTGATGATAAACAAAAACAAGCCACCTCATAGAAAAGCAAGTTGAATAAGCTTGTGCTTTCTTCTGCTCAGAGATAAACGTCTCTTTTCAGTTGCAGTGTTTGTTCACCCAAGAGCACCACAGCACATTCTCTTACCCTCAGCATAATTCCTTATTCTCTTTCAAGCCACTAATGCCCCATTCCAAGAAGAAATCTGGAAGGAGGGCATGGAAGGGGATTAGGAGGCCAGCAGAGCCACACTTGATTATCGCAGGCAGTAGGAAAAGGTCACCACTTGCTTTAACTTAGTTACTTTGCAGAACTATAAAATGTCACTGTGTTTTGGATAGATGTTTATAATTGTTGAGGGAAAACAGTAAGATGTAATGGGCATGACTGAGTGTTTGTTTGCATTTTAATCTATTGGGTATTTCTGATTGAATGAAAAAAGCTCACAATGCCAATAGACTAAAATGAAGTTTTGGCACAAAAACCACATCCTGCAGTCCTTAATCAAGCAAATTTCCTAATAATTCAGATGGAAATCTTGTTTCGGGAAGGATCATTTTTTGGCAACAAAATATAAGAGCTACAGAAAAACATGAATAATTTTGATGTGATTTACTTTCTTCTTTAGAAATTACTTATTTCTTATTTGTGCATGTAACAAGAAATCTCCGCCTTTCTGCACAGCCACAGAGCCTGCTTTAAAAAGCAAAAATTGTTATTGGCCTGTTTTTAGCTGCTTCTCATGACATCAGTAGGGAGATCTAGCTCTCCCTGAAATGCATTAAAGTAGTGGCTGTGAATTCTATAAATATATCAAGAAATAAAAACATTTTTTCATAGTAAGTGAGCAGCAGCTCCTTCTTCAGCAGACACCCTGCTACCTCCACTCAGCAACAGGCAGAAGCATGGCTGTTTGGATAGATGCCCTTCTTCTGAGCTGTTGTCTTTTCTTCCAAAACACATCTATTGTTTCTAAAATATTCAGTCATATCAAATTAAATGTAAGCAAATGAAGGTCCTGACAAGTCAAACTAAAAGGCAATATTATTTTAATGCAGAGTCAAAAATAAATCAAATATTTGCTATCATTTTATATTCCCTGTGCAGAAAAACTGCTTTACTATTCAGGCAGGATGACTGGGGTTTTTTTCACTGTGCTTTCATACTGAAGGAGATGCAGAGGGTAACTCAGGACATCGGTAAGTGGCTTTTCTTGTAACATGAGATTTTCATGCAGCACGCATATGAGCAAAGCATTTGTGTGCGACTCGGCACAAATAATCTTGCAAAGATGATCATACAATGTTATTGCCAGAAAGATGATACGGTTCCTCCGCCGCACAGAAGCAGCTCTCCCGGTGGTTTGCATTAGTTCATATAGAAGGCATCCAGACTATGTTGCTAGCAGACAGCTCTGCCTTATTAGGGGTGAGGCAGTTTTCCTCTCAAAGTCTGCACTTTCCTGGCTTGCACAGGAGCCTGCTGAATGGGTGAATGTTATACCAGTTTGACTCTCACTTTTTTTACACCAAATTGATTTTACTGTTCCAACATAAGTTAAAGCCCTTCTCCTTAAGCTATATGTAGGCATTTCTTTGAGTCTAAATATATAATTTTCTACTTTTGGGAAGGCATAGATTGTGTTCATCGCCATCTGTGGGTGAAAGCTGTATTCTTCACATGTTTAGGTCCACATACAATCTTAAAGATGTGTATGCAAGATGGAGAATTTCTACCTGTACCTCTTCCCTCCTCAATCTGCAGCAGTGCATTTTTCATGTGGGAACTTTTAGAGGAACTGCTGCAATATTATTAAGCAATTACTTGGACCAGTCAGCTCTGGGGCTTGAGTGACACTGCACAGTAACATGGATATAAAACACTAGGCACTGGAATTTTGTCATTAGGCATGTTTCTGCACTGTCTGGTGGAGTGAAGCTGCACCCAACTGTGTGGCTTTTAGGAGAGCAGAGGGTGCAGTGAGGCGGAGGCCAGGCCTGGGGTGATGAGCAATGAGGCATGGGCATGGAGAGCCCCTGGCTGGAAACATCTGCCTTGGGAGAAGCTGCAGAGATGCAGGTCTTGGAGCTGGGCAGCACTTGCTTTTAGAAGGAAGAATGAAATAGTACCTGGCACACATAGAAGGACCCCTCTGCATTGACACTCCACTCCTCCTAGCAAAAAAGGGTAAGGAGAGCAATCCCACATCCACTGTTACTAACACTGAGACTTTTTCTGTAGTTTTCATTCATTTATTTTAGTTGGATAATTGGATTTGGGGGGCTGGGAGCTCTTGAGGGCTGAAGCATGCCCCGGCTCATGGCCCAGTCCTGGTTTGGTCCTCCCTTGAGCCACCTTCCAACATCACCAGTGGAATGCTGGCCTCTTGTTGGCTTGAGAGTCCTCAAAGCTGCTAGTCTTCCTCTTTGGGGGTTGCTGTGCCTCCCCTGGCTCTTCCTTGGGCTCATCTTCTTCTGCAAGGATTGCAGTAGGAGCAGAGGAGTGGCTGAAGGAGCCCCAACAAATGGCAGCGGATGAGGTGCCCAGGAGTTCACCACACTGGATTTCACAGGGCTGCCAGACGGGACTGGGTAAGGGACAAGAGACCCTCCTTGGGAGGCATGGGAGTTCTGCCAGCCCAGCATATGGTGGGCGCATCTGCTGCACCATTGCACAGTAACACATGCACATTGTTACACAAATGTTGCTGTTTGGTTTTGGAGGAAGACTCCCCCAGTATCCATCCTGGCAGCTCTGTATTAATCCTATGGTTGGTCAGGACGGCCATGACCATGTCCTCCACCATACCTGCCTCCAACACACTGTTGCCAAAGATCTCCTCCACCTCCTGATGGACCCAGGACTGCAGGGTCTGGAAAAACATTGTGTTGTTCCGGAAACAGTTCAATTAGTTTCGGGGCTGGAGGTCACCCACAGGACACATGGGCACCCTTTCTGCTGCCCACTGTTGGGGTGCTCCAGGGTGTTGGAGGTCATGGGTGGCTGGGACCTTCTCCTACCTGGTGGATGACAACTGACAGTGTCATGGATGGTGCGATGACATGCTCCATGTAGTCATTGTCCACCTGCACCAAGGGAAAGATGGAGAGGATCCTCCTCTTGCAAAACAAACTGCTTCAAGGTGACTAATTCTAGTCTCCCTTTACCCTAAAGAAACTTAACATGATAAACGTGACTTTTTGCAATACTGAGCAGAGCCTGGTGCTTTATGCAAGTGAAGGCACTGGATTCCACTTGCAGATGCTGAAGCTGCACTTAAAACACATACCTGCGTGGCAGCTGGTCACTCACACCCTTCTGCAGGTCTGTAGAGCATAAACCTTGCCTAGGTGCAGGTACTGGAGTCAGACCATGGGGTAACTCAGCCCAGAATCAGATGGTCACTTACTTGAAACTGGGAAGATATATTGTTGAATTTTATGTTGATTTCCACTGTTTGATGTAGTCTGGCCCATAGTATTCAAGCAAGAAGGTATCCTGATACTTGCCTCCAGCTTCAAATACATAGTTTTGCTGAAGCTGACAAATTACTTTTGTTTGTTCTCTGGTCTAAATTTGCAAACAAAGCAGGACTTTCTGAATACTCAGAAAACTACTGACAATATTGTTCCAGAATCAACTTAAACAGGTAACTTCTGCTGTTAGAAAAAGAAGTCAGACATGAGGACACATGACCATTTTGAACATTTTATGAAACGATGCTTGTCAGTAATGGCTCTTTCCAATAGTAAGTGTAGGCTTTCACAGCACCACCTTATGAGCATCTCTGGGGTCAATGGTGAGGAGGGCAAAATTTGGACTCCCGCTGCATTGAAGATATTCTTCTTCTAGGCTCTCATTCCAATAGGAGATTCATTTCTCCTAAGGATCTATATCAGTTCTCTTACCTAGATTTTTTTTTTCCCCTTAACTTACAGGTTTTTTTCCTGTAAGTTTCTCCAGGGACATCCCACAATACTTCCTGATTTAAACTTTCACCAAAGCCAGCAGTTACACCCATAACTTCCTTAGATTCCTGAGAGAGTGCATAATCTCTTTTTTTTTTTTTTTTATTCTGACTTCCTGTAACATACTTAATTTTTATAGGCATTAGACCTTTTGGCACTTTCTAAGTTTGTGCCACCAAAGGGATGAGCACCCAAGGGATGAGCAGTATAGAAGAGGCCTAAATTGTGTCTATTACATTTCTCTCTGTTAAATATACTCAAGAATGCAATGCCTCTCACCTCACAGAGATTCCACTTTGTATAAAAGACGTGTACTTTTAATTAATAAAAGCTGAAAGAAAGCCTCAAGCAGAGGTGTTGTCTTGTAAATAATTAAATTCTTACATCTAGATCTGCAGAAAAAAGACAGGTTTAGACTATTACACTTCTGCAGAGCCTCACTACCTCCTCTCTCAAGGATCATAGCCTTCAGCAAGGCAGATATGTGTGCAGAGGGTGTGAAAAAAAGGGAAATCAGAGGTGAAGCATAATGCTGACCCAGCTAATGCACCATATCTTTAAATATATATGTTTTTATTAGCTACTAAAAGCTTATTTCTCCATTGTAAAATATTTGCAGTAGCATCTTCATTACTGTGGCAGAATTCAAATTTTTGTTGAATTTCCAACACTAACAAAAGATCCTTACAGCCATTTTTACAGTGATAACTCCTTAAGACAAGATTGAAAACTGTCTAACGTTTCATCCTTCTTAAAGTCCATTTCCTGGCTGTTCATTATACTTGTTTCCCCACTCCTCTTTTCTTGGAATCTCTGTAAAAAAGCAAAGTATTGGTTTTCACTTCCTCATTTGGGTTTACTCTTAACTGTGTAAGGGAGAAAGGACACTTTTTTTCTTTTTTAGTCCTCTGCAAGGTTGGTTGGAACACTATTTTGGTTTGATAATATCCATGTTCAGTCTGAAAAGAACAGATTATAGTCCAAGAACCTGAACAACATCTCAAACCATTGCTGAAGTTTGAATGATTTAGAATCAGAGTAAATCCACTATAAAACATCTTCCATCTGGTACTTGCCTTTTTCAGCCTTGCAAAAGATTATTATTAATATAGTCCCTCATGGTTCTCATGGAGCTGTGCATGAGCTGCATCAGAGAAAGTGTTTTATAAATTACAGGGTTTGAGGTTTGATTTGATTTTGTTTTGGTTGATTGTTTGGCTTTGCTGTAAATAGATTTGCATCTAATCTTGCTTCCATTGGTTTTAATGAAAGTAATGGCTGCTAGAGTTGACCAGATGACAGCAATATAATTCCTACCATAATGGAAGTCAAGCATTAGAAAATACAGAAGTTAAAATCTAAGAGTCCCCGAATAATAAAAAGAGGTATTTAGCATAAGATAGTTTTGTCATCCGATCTGTTAATCTTTGTACTAAGCATCCAAATTCTGTAAATTCTATTTTGTGTAGCCTTATTGTCACGTGGCAACTTAACAGACGTCCCTAAACAAAAGCTTTCAAATTTGGAAACACCTCCAAATGGACAGTTAAAACCAGTTTTGCTGGTGTTCATCTCTGATGTAATTTCTACAGTATCAGACTCCTGACTTCACAGCTTTGCAAATTTTACATCTGAGAGCAAGGGACCAGTTTGCTTTTACTAATACTTTTCTTACTGTATGAACCACAGAACTAACACCTTATAGGTAGTAAAATTTTTGTTTCTTTCCTTGAACTGCTGCAGTTCTTGGTATAGGGTTTGCTGCGATGGAGGGTCTCTGTCTCAGGAGCAGTTCCCCAGGTCTCCATCCCTGACTTGTAACACCTTGGTGACAGTCTGGTCCCATCCAGACTGTAATGTATATGGGGACTGGATCCAACTGCCAAAACTCAGCTAAGTCCCCTGTGTCTGAATGGTGACTGATGGCTGTTCTGTAGAACCTGGGTGCATAAATGCAGTCTGATCTTTGCTGCAGCCGTGGGACCCTGCGGTTCAGCTCCCTACAAGCCAGAGCCACTGCCACCATGAGCTGCCCATGCTTGCTGTGAAACCTTAGCCAAGTGATGTCCATCTAATCCTCTGCAGGTGGCTGATAAATCCATTAGCTGGCTTGTGGCTTAGCCTAACATGCAGCAAAGGTGAACTCATGAAAGTAGAGACAGTCACGCCAGCTCTTTGGAGCTGCTGTGAGATGAGATGTGTGCCACTACCCATGCTGCAAAGGCTGATGGAGCTGTGCTCCAGTGCACATCCATCACAGGAAGAAAGAACATAACAGCAATAGTGATAGTTTTGGCTGTCAACCTGAGAAATCCACTGATCGCCGTGGCCCTGCTCACCTTTGCCTCCCTCCAACACATGAACTAGGCTGGTAATGAAAACAATTTACAAGGCAATAACTTTTAACTGCTGTCACCAATTAACGGCCACAAATGCAGAGGCAGAGCAGAAACTCATCTACCACTCTTCCCAGAAATAAATACCACCTCAACCATTTATTTGGCTTTACAGTATAAAAAAAGAATAGATGTGAAATTTTCTGCTTGTCTGAACAGACAGCTGGTATAAAAAAACCACAACACAGAGCAGGGCTTGCTTTCATTTTACAAAGACAAGAAAACAATCTTTGACTTAGTAGAAAGAAATTAAACACAGAGAGAGGAGGGAATACTTTGCTGGGTCCTTCACTCAGTTTTCCCCCCCATGTTTTCTGAGCCTTCCTAAACTGATTATTTTGCTACTTAGTGTAATAATGATGGTGAGTAGGACTAGAAGACTAAGTAGATGGCATGTCTCTCTCCCTACAGCATTTTTAAGATCCTTTAAAAAGTTTTCAGAGCATACTTCTATCTCATGTAATCTGAACATATTTTTTCTGGTAAGATTTATGATATTCTAAATTTTAACTATTTCTTTAGCAGTTGATATATTATTTAATGTTGTTAAAAATTGACATTAGAATCACCACCAAACCCCAAAATAATCTGAGGTTTTCTGGGGCAATGCTGTAACATAAGACAGGGAAAAAAAAGTTTTCCTATGTTACTGGCCTGCTCAGGGCAACTGGAGACTGGTATGGCATCTGATGTAATTTTATCCCAGGCTTTGCTTGGAAAGTGATGTCTTGCTCCACCCTTGATGAAGCCTGAAGTGCATTACACTAAGCTAACCTATCAGCTGGCCATCTTTGTCTCTGGTGTGCTGGAAGGAGGAACAGGACTGACATAGCTCCTTCACAGGGGGGATCTTTCATGCTGTAAATGTGGTAAATTTGGGTTGAAGCAAATAATGTTTGAACTGTGGCACTTCTCTATTTGTGCAGCTGCTGTGTGAGAATTTTAGATAAGGCCAGGGTTAGTTCCTCTAGCTTTAAACTTGACATTTAAACTTTGTGTCTTTATAACTCATTTAACTCTGAGTCACCAGTACTGGAGTTAATTAGATAAGGAGGTTCATTCATGCTGTTGTTCATATCTATTGTGATACTTCATTGGTTTTCTAGGCTGCATGACAGGAAGGGAGAGGTAAAGTCCATCTCCTGCCTCCATGCTAGCATGGGACTAGAGGCACCCAAAATTATTGCTCTAATAATGTCTGCAAAACACTTTGTCATCATTCTTGGATGTGTTGGAAATTATCATGGGCTTAAATCAGGGATTGAAGGACTAGGTTTCATCTTCTTTTTTTCTATATCTGCTACACAAGTCCTTGTATTGTGAGAGTGAACAATCATCCATAATGATCTCTGCAGACATGTTACTACTTGCTGCCTATGTCCTTCTAATGTCATAGCCCAGTGCTGGATTAGTGCCAGGATTAACATGCATTTCCTTAACATGGGGAAGTGGGACATCACATGAATATAATCTTTGAATAGCCTCTGTCTGGTTTTGACAGTCATCTGTTCAAACTGTGCTACAACAATCATTTATTTGGGCCAAATATGGTGCTCTGGTTCTGACTGGTATCACTGCTCCTTTCCATGGGATTTAATTTGTCCACTCCACTTTAACCAGTGCATCCCAGCACAGAGGTCTCTCAAGACATGTAAAGTGCTTAAAACACATTTTTGTTGTGTGTCAGAAAGAGAAGGTTCTCACTCTCAGAGTGACTTGCTCCAGAATGGCCAGCAGCCTAATGCTTGAGGCAGCAGACCCAGGGAAAAGCAAGGGCTCTGCCTGACAGGGAAGAGAATTTGCCTTGGACATCCCACGAGTTACTTGAATGCTAGGCTGCTGCTGCTCAGAAGATTTCACTCTTTATTTATGCCAGAGACTTTTTCTCTTAAAGCTAGAAAACAACAGAAAAATAATCTACCTTTCCTTGGCATCTAGTACCTAAGAGCCTGACAGTTTGAGTTCCCTAATAACATCTATGAGAAGTAGGGAAGGTCTATTTTGTTACCAGTTTAAATACCAGGAGATGAGAACAACCATCCTGCAAGATAA